>JAMPIV010009238.1:0-96443 GCA_024509875.1 Oreohelix idahoensis
AACCCTCCACTCCCAAAGGAGCATAGGCCTTCAACAAACACATGTTAAGTCCTCCCGTCCCGTGCCATCATCTCAAGTTCTTTCCATGTTCTCCTCATCATTTTCACCTCTGTTTCCAACTCTCTTCTCCATGTACTTCTTGGTCTTCCTCTGCCTCTCTTGCCCTGGGGGTTCCAGAACAAGGACTGCCTTGTAATACTACCAACAGGTTTCCTGAGCGTGTGTCCTATCCATCGCCATCGTCTTCTTCTCATCTCTTTTTCCACTGGCACTTGTCTAGTTCTTGTCATCAGTTCCACGTTGGTAACCTTGTCATACCATTTTAATCCCTCTATTCTACGCAAGCACCCATTTATGAAAGTCTGTAGCTTTTTTGGTTGTTGTCTTTGTTGTTCTCCATGTCTCCGAGCCATACAATAGGACTGACTTCACATTTGAGTTGAAGATTCTTATTTTCGTGTTGGATCCAATTTCTCTTGATCTCCATATATTTCCCAATGCAATGAAAGCTCCTCTTGCCTTTTGTATTCTTATTTTGATATCGCTGTCTGTCCCTCCAACTTTGTCTATATTACTGCCAAGATATGTGTATGATTCTACATCTTGAATTGGTGTTTCTTCAAGTTCAACCCTGTTATCATTACCTGCATTTATTCTCATTATTTTTGTCTTTTCCCTGTGTATTTTCAGACCCAATTGCTGTGACCTCTCATCGAGTGTTTTCAATTTGTCCTGCATCTGATTACGGTTATGGGACAGAAGAGCCAAGTCATCAGCAAAATCCAGATCATCCAACTGCTTAGTCAGAGTCCACTGGATTCCATTTCTGTTGTGTGTTGCCGATGATCTCATAACCCAATCTATTGCCAGCAAGAAAAGAAATGGAGACAAGAGGCATCCCTGTCGCACTCCTGTTCTTATCCCAAACGGTTCTGTAAGCTGTCCTTCGTGAAGAACTCTGCATGTCATGTCTTCATATGTTTTCTTTATTAAATTAATGATCTTCAGGGGAACTCCATAATGCCTCATCAATTTCCAAAGTGATTCTCTGTCTACACTGTCAAATGCCTTTTCGTAGTCCACAAATCCGATGTATAGTGGTGAATTCCATTCCAGACTTTGTTCAACTATTATTCTCAAAGTGGCTATCTGGTCTGTACATGATCTGTTTTGTCGAAAACCTGCTTGTTCATCTCTCAGTTTCTTGTCTATGGACTCTTTTAATCTCTCAAGGATAATCCTGTTTAATACTTTTCCTGGCACTGATAGTAACATTATTCCTCTATAATTTGTGCACTCTTGTAAATTTCCCTTCTTAGGCAACTTAACCAGATATCCTTCCTTCCATTCTGCTGGTATCTCTTCCTTTTCCCAGACTTTACCAAGTAATTTATATAACATCTCTGTAGCCGTGTCGATATCTGCTTTGATGGCCTCTGCTGGAATGCCATCAGGTCCAGACGCTTTTCCCTCTCTTAGAAGCTTTATGGCTTTCTTTATTTCTTCCTTCGTTGGTCTTTCACCGTTAATTTGTAGCTCTTCTTCTGCTGGCTGGATGTCCGGCGGGTTTTGTGGAGCTGGTCTATTGAGAAGGTCCCCAAAATATTCTGTCCACCTCTTCATTTGCTCTTGTATATTGCTGAGCAGTTTCCCATTCTTGTCTTTTATGAGGCAACTTGTTTGCTTGTATTTCCCTGTTAGCTTCTTTGTGCTGCTATACAGTTCTCTCATATTTCCTTTGGCTGCAGCATCTTCTGCCTCTCTTGCCAACTCCTCAATATACTTCCTCTTGTCTCTTTTGATACTTCTTTTTACTTCTTTGTTTGCTTCTGTGTACACTTCTTGAGCCTTGGCTTTGGAGCTTCTAGTTTTGCTTGTGTTTAACTCTGCTTTCTTGTTTTTTCTGTCTTTTATCTTATTGATGGTTTCTGTTGTTATCCATGCTTTTTGTTGTCTTTCCTTTTTCCCCAGTATTTCTTCACATGTCTCCTTCCATACTGTTTTGACCTGCTGCCAATAGTCTTCTGTATTCTCTACATCTTCCAGCTGTTGGAGCACTTGGAATTTGTTGGATACTGTGACCGCAAATTTGTCTCTTGTTTCTTGATTTCTTAGCTGTCCTACATTAAACTGTTGTCTATAATTTTGCATTGTTGCATATCTCTTGAGTTTCATTTTTACTTTGGCTATCAGAAGATGGTGATCTGATGCCACATCTGCTCCTCTATATACCTTTACATCCTGCAATGATGATCTAAACTTCTTGTTTATGCATATATGATCAATCTGATTTTCTGTTCTATGGTCTGGTGATATCCATGTTGCCTTGTGTATTCTCTTATGTGGAAACATGCTTCCTCCTATAGCCAGTTGATATGAAGCACAGAAGTTTGCGAATAGCTCTCCATTTTCATTCATTACTCCTAGCCCATGTTTTCCCATGACTTCTTCGAATCCAGTGTTGACTGTACCTATCTTTGCATTCATGTCACCCATCAAAATTGTGATGTCTCTTCTTTTTACTTTATCCATAATTTCCTGTAGTTTAGTATAAAATGCTTCTTTCACAGACTCTTCTTTGTCATTAGTTGGTGCATAACATTGGATGACATTTACATGAATTTTCTTTTTAGCTGTTTTGAAAGAAGCTGTTATTATTCTGGTCCAACAGCTTCCCATTCAATTAGTGCTTTCTGTGCTTCTTTAGATAACATAAGAGCTACCCCTTCACTGTGGTGTGAACTTTCGTCTTCATGTCCTGAGGACAGCACCAATTCACCTGTGATGAGTTTCTTCCTGTCTACCCCCTTCCACTTTGTTTCACACATTCCCAGAACCTCGATTTTGTATTCCCTCATTTCTGCTGCTACTTGCGCCACTTTCCCTTGTTCGTTTAATGTCCGAACATTCCAGGTGCCAAATCTGGAAGTCTCCTAGAAGAAAGAAGGTTAGTCAGCAACACAGACTCCTTTCGGCTTTCTCTGTGTTGCATCATACGCCTCCCCGCGAGAGGACCTTCCCCTGTCTTGGATGGCTGTGTTTTATTTTCTTTATTTGACTTGTCCATATTTGTTTAAGTTTTTTGTGGTTTAAATTTTTTTTACAGGATGGTGTAACCGGCCCCATGCCCAACCCTCCTTAGTCGCTTTTTACGACATGCTTGGTAGGGGACAGTGTTACTATTCTTTGCTCCCCTTTCGGGCCACGGTAACACACGGGTGCGTATTTGCAAGGGTTAGTTTATATTTGCTGGCAAATTCTAGTAACCTTAGTCCTCGATCGTTGGTTTCTCCTGTCTCAAATTTCCCCACTGTGCCAGCCCACTGACCTTATGCATCTGGCCCTATTTTAGCATTCCAACCACCTAACACGATGAGAAGATCTTTCTTTGGAATTTTCTTAATTGTCTCATCCAGATTTTCATAAAATGTATCAATTGCCTCATCCTCATAGTCAGTAGTGGGGGCATATACCTGTATGATGGAGATGTTCTTTGGATGTGCTGCAATACGTATGGTGATAAGCCTGCTATTTATTGGGGTGCAGCTGAGGACAGAGCTCAATCTAACTTTATGTACAATAAAACCTACTCCACTAAACCAAATTTTGTGACCATCATCTGTTATTGTTTCTCCTAATCCTGTCCATCTGACTTCTGCTAGGCCTAGGATGTCCCATGAGTATCTAACAAGTTCATGTGTTAGTTCTCTGACTTTTCCACACGCATATAGCATGCGTACATTCCAAGTTCCAACAACAAAACTTTCTCTAGGAAGTTTCAAGACAGGTGTTTGTACCCCATTCACTGACTTATCACTCTCAAGGGGCAATGAGAGCGCGGTCGTTGTTAATCCGGGCCTCGGCCGATCCGGCATATTATTACTGAGTTGACTTTCCATCATAGCATTTCAGTGGGCAAGAGGTTTGCTTGGCGGTGCCCGTCTCCTCTCCAAGTATCCTTGCAGGTACGTACAAAAATGTACCTGGAGCAATCTGGTTTTAAGGTGCCAGACACTCGCCTTTCGCCCCTTCTCCTGTTAGTATTAAACGGTGCTGCCACGAGAAAGCCAGGAGTTGGACTTTTGTTGTCAGAGGCTTTGTGTTACGCACGCCTTAGGGGCATTTGGTCAGATATTGAGAGCTCGTCCTCAATTCCACTCCTGGCTATGACAACAATTGCAACCACCATCACAGCTAGAGAAAATACCGTTACGCCTGCAGCCCTTGATGCTGTCAAATGTCTGCCAACTATGGAGGAGCTGGATGCCGAACCAACATTAGAAGAACTCAGCAAGGCCATTGATAGCTTGGCCTCTGGCAAAGCACCAGGCAGTGATGGGATTCCTCCTGATTTAATCAAATGCTGTAAGAGCACACTATTACATCCCCTGCATAGGATGCTGTGCCAGTGCTGGGAAGAGACAACTATTCCTCAAGACATGCGAGATGCCAAGATTGTAACACTGTATAAAAATAAAGGAGACAGAAGTGATTGCAATAACTACAGAGGCATCTCTCTTCTCAGTATTGTTGGTAAGGTTTTTGCCAAAGTCATCTTAATGCGACTAAACAAGTTAGCTGAGCGCATATATCCAGAGTCACAGTGTGAATTCCGAGCTGGTAGATCAACAACAGACATGATCTTCTCTCTCCGCCAGCTTCAGGAAAAATCAAGAGAGCAGAAAAGGCCTTTATATATCGCCTTTATAGACCTCACAAAAGCATTTGACCTGGTTAGTAGGGATGGACTCTTCAAAATCCTCCTGAAAATAGGCTGCCCTTCTAAAATGCTGGAAATGATAAAGTCATTCCATGACAACATGAAGGGAACAGTCCAATATGCTGGAAGCACATGACAGCCCTTTGACATACAAAGTGGCGTTAAACAAGGCTGTGTTCTGGCTCCAACTTCTTCGGGATTGTCTTTGCCTTACTCTTGAAACATGCATTCAGAGATGCAACTGAAGGAATATGCCTTCACACTAGGTCAGATGGCCGTCTGTTTAATCTTTCAAGGCTGAAGGCAAAAACAAAAATCAGAAGCGTCACTATAAGAGACTTGTTGTTCGCTGATGATGCTGCAATCGTCACTCAAAGCCAACAGGAGCTTCAGAGCTTGATGAATCGATTCAGTAAAGCATGCAAGGACTTTGGCCTCACAATAAGTCTAAAGAAAACGAATATGCTGAGTCAGGATGTGGGTGCTGCACCAGTTATCCCTATCGATAACTATGAATTGGCAGTGGTGCACCACTTCACATACCTAGGGTCTACCATCAATGACAAACTCTCACTGGACACAGAAATCGACAGCCGCATTGGCAAAGCTGCAGCTACCTTTGCCCGCTTCACATCGCGTGTTTGGGGAAACTCCAAACTCACAACAAAGACCAAAGCTGCGGTATATAACGCCTGCGTCACCAGCACACTCCTTTATGGCAGCGAGACCTGGACGACCTATGCTAAGCAAGAAAGAAGGCTCAATACCTTCCATTTACGGTGTCTACACCACATCCTCGGCATCTCGTGGAAAGATAAAGTGACAAATGTTGAGGTCTTGTCACATGCTGGCCTTCAAAGTATGTATATGTGACGAAAGTACTGAGATTCTGTCTTTCAATTGGCCCATGTCTTTTTCTCCTTGCAATTTGTTCACTATTTTTAGGAGGGATTACAGGTAATCCTTCTCCATGTTTCTTCTCCTTCTATTATTTACGTATTTTCAAGATGAGATCACGATGGAGTTTGATCTATGTGTTTAGAGTGTGTGTGTAGGAAGATTGGTGCAGTATTATTCTAGATTAAGATTATAGAGACTAGATCAGGATTTGCACCAGTGTTTTTTTTTTTTAAAGATAGGGCATGCAGCTAGACACATTTTTCAGGATTTTATATATATATATATTTTGGCCATTTTTGTTTCATTGCCACTAGAGGGCAGAGCTTAATCCCGTTTCTTTGTCTAGCAGTAACCGATTGCATCAGAATTGTAAACAATTCTGATTGGCCGAAAGCTAACTGCATTCGAAATGCTAACGGATCATTGGGTTAAAAACCCAAGCCGCGCTGATGACGTCATGAGGTCAGCGTGCCGTTCGTAGATGATAAATAGGCTCGCATTTCATATTTTCGTTCTCTTTTAATGTAAATTGCCAAGCCGGGTGCCAGAGTCAAGTCGATTGCCTTTCAGTAGGACATTCGAGATTTGGTAAGCATAAATTTTTGTGTGGGACTATAATTTATTTTTCTAGTCCTAGCCGATCATTTAAGTTTCTTTGGGCAGTTTAAGTTTAATGTTAATTCTTAAAGCCAGAGCCATCAAATACGATCTTAGTGATAGACTTGAGAAACTTTATAGGTCCATTTAATTCCTTGTTGAAGGAATAGCGGCATGGTTTAAAAGTTGAGATATCACCGCTTTGTATTATTGCAAAGTCGGTCGGGAGAGAAACCCGCATCTGCGAATCATATTTATTTACAGAATGACGGGAGCGTGTGTATTTGTGATTTTTTTGAGAATGTAATGCTGCAAGTTATGTATATTATAGTACACATCTATCTGTAAGCACGGAAGGGAAAGAGGCTGTTACGCACAAATAATTACTTTTTCCAAAGTCTTTGTATGATCATTTTTCGTATGTATGATCATTTTTTGACTGAAAGGTGTATTATGTTTTTTACAGTCAAAGGGACATAACCCGAGATATCGAGACTACAATTTTTTTATGAGTTTCTTCTCTTGTATAGAGACACGTTCGGTCTATAATTTCTTGAACGAAGCGTGACCATATCTCCTTATTTGGTAGTATCAGTCAACTGTTGTAGATGTCTGAAACCTGTCTTAACGCTTCTGTTCATGACCATAAAAGGCGCGACTGTGTAAGACTTTTATCTCGAATGTTCTTAGAATCGTCTTATGTGAGCGGCGACTCAGATATTGGAGTTCTGCGCATGTCAAAACTGGTAGTTCGTTTGGTGTGTTCCGCCCAGCTCGGGAGTTTAGAAATGGTCTGAGCAGCGAGCGGACGCAATGTGCGTCTTGTGATTTTCTGAGGGAAATACATTGTCTTTGTGAGTTAGTTAGCTAACTAGACTATTTCCCAGTATTATTCAAGCCTGCCTGGAGGCATATGTTCGTGGTTGATTTCCGAAGAAAGGTAATTCCTCTTGTATTGAACTTTATGCTATCATCTAGAAGTTCGTCATTTTGTGGCTCCTTGCTCGCCTGTGTGATTCAAAATGGAGAGGTACTTTGACTAGGATTTTCGCCACCGGTATCTTTATACCTGAACTAGTTATATATATATGGGTCGCTCTAGACCAACAAGACTATTGTCTGTGTTCCAGGATTCGTTATATCAGAGATCACGTCCAAGTCAGATGGTTAGACTTAGGAAGGTTATAAGGGTCGGTTTGACCTGTATTCCATGTATGCTATTCACGTGCAGACAGTAAACGGACTTATTGTACACATCTGATCTGCTAGCATCAGGAAGGGAGCATTTATTATTGTCTATGAACATTGATGATCTGCAGCTGACACTGTTGCAGAAGTTATATGTATGAACCTTAGGCACCCAGATCTGTGCTATATATACTGAAGCACATTAAAAACGCACCACTATTATATATACTGATGCCGAGAAGCTGGCAAAAAAAAGTGTGGGAATGGATTTTCCCCGTGTTTGCCATGCGGTAGAGAGCGAATGGCTGCTGGAATGGAAAGTGCAAGATTCAACCCATGGGTGTGTGTACAGACTACATGAAAACGATGAAAGTTACACGTGCAACACGATTCTCAACAGCTATGACCCTGAAAATGGCTCGCGGGCCATTGCCAGAAGGATGAATTGCCACCACAGCACTATTGTACGTCTCAATGAACGTTACGGAACCACTGGCAGTGCCCGGGATAGACTTCGGAGTGGCCAACCACGAGTTACTACCCCTGCGCAAGATCGTCATATTGTGCTGAGTCACCTAAGGAATTGACTCTCCCGGCAAGTCAAACAGCAAGAGCAATAGTAGGTAGACATGGGCAAGTCTCTCGAATGACAGTCATACGACGACTCAGAGATACAGGCCTTACTGCAAGACGACCTTATGTTGGGCCAAACTTGACTCACAGACATCGTTAGCAGCGCCTGCAATGGGCAGAGCAACATATCAGATGAACTAGACTGCAGTTGAATGCTGTCCTATTCACAGACGAGAACAGATTCAACATATCCTTTGCAGATGGACGTATGCGGATTTAGCGACGGTGTGAAGAGCGCTTTGCAGATTGCTGTGTCAACCGATTTCGAGGTGGCAGTATTCACATTTGGGGAGGATTCAGTTTTCACCATCGCTTGCCTCTTCACGTCTTCCGTGGAAATGTTAATGCTGTGACATATCGAGATGAAGTTCTGGATGCACTGGTTGCTCCTGCGTTCACAATTTATCCAGACCTGCAGCTTCTCCAGCAGGATAACGCACGTGCATTTTTTTGTATTTTTGGTTTTCTCCCTTGCCTGCACAGAATGCAATGAATTTCATAACAATCAAATGTACAAATTAATGACCAGCATGGATTCATAGGAAAATGAATAAAGATTCCAAATATGTAAACTTGTACACACTTATATTTACATTTCACACTCTGTTCCTGGATTATACAGGTGGTGCGTTTTTAATGTGCTTCAGTATATATATATATATATATATATATATATATATATATTTATACAGCTTCATGAACCAGAACTTTATGATATCGAATATACAGAAGCTATCTGTTTACAATAGAACTATTGAGTATTGAATCCTACATGACTATCAGCTAATATGATTTTGAATGCTGCATTCGTTAAACTATGTTGGTGATGACAAAATATCATGACTGTTTTGTGGCGTGCAATAAATGGTATAAAACATAAAGCGAAGTTACCATTTTCATGACTCTACACATCATGTTGCCTGTGTTGTACCCTGTGAACTATTCTACTGCAACATACACAGCAACACTATAAACCAGAGAAGACACCTACATCTTGCACTTTTATACCAGGTGTCGATAGGGGTGGTGATTTGTCGTCAGCCTAAATCCACTTTTGGTGGTCAGACCCTTTGGCTTATCATTCCAGTTAAATCCACCCTTATCAGAGGCGTAATTTGGAAGCACGTGCGTGGGTTACGGAAGTGTTAATCGAGACGATGTTCAGAGGGACGAGGGGGAGAGACGCACGTGGTCATAAAATTGTAAACACGTGGTTGAACTATGGGGGTTTTCAATTTGATAACAGGGGTTATGTATAACTTCTTTGCAGTATGTATACGCTAGCATCTAATATGTTATTGATGGTGCATTGGTGTTCTGTGAATTCAGAAGATGGGAGAAGTAATTTTAAAGGGAATTATTTTGTATTACATTTTGAATGTGATTACTATTATTGACGGGAAGTTTAGGAATTCCTAGAGATAGAGTATTTTTGTGTTAAACATTACGGCATTAGTGTCAGCGTAAGAAGTAGGCCACAGTACGTCTGCCCAGACGGGCCAGTGAAAATATTGTTGTTGCTCGTAGTTAGTCAGGCAGAACCTGGGTCAGACGGTCTGTGGTGTTGTATTACCGGGTGATGTTTATTTTGACGGGGGGAGAGAGAAGAGAGGGGAGTTACGTGTTGAAGAGTAAGGAAGTTAATTGTTATTTGTACTAGAGTATTAACGTTTTGTTTAGCTGTTGGTTTTGCTTTTGTCTAAACAGCAGGTACCGGCTTTTGTGGGGAAGAGCAGAAATTTGATACCACAAATTTCTCCCACGGCAAAAAAGGTGGCATTCGCAGACACGCAAAGTCGTGCGGAAGGAGAGAAAGAAAATACGTTTTCCCAGGCAGGGGAAGACATTTTTCCAGTGAATAGGATTTGGTGGATAAATCCTGAGCTCTGACGCTCGTTCTGTTACACACGCAGATTTGGCATGCTAGTTGTAAATTTTATTTTCGTCTTCACGGTAAAGCCGAAAGCCCATCGCCCAGTCATAGGTAATCGGATTTAGGCTGACTTGAAGTACCACCCCTATCGACCCCGGGAAGCTTGTAGATGTATTGTAGGGTGTCCTATCTGGTTTTTATTTGTTGCCGTGTGTAAGTAGTTGGATAGTCCACAGAGTACAGCACAGGCAAAATGACATGCAAAGTCATAGAAATGGTAACTGCTCGTGACGTTTATATACCATTTTATTGCACACCACAATGACAGTCACGTTACATACGTCATAAGACATCACAGTTCAACAATTGTAGCATTCAGAAATAATATTGGTGCCAACTGATATTCATGTAGGATCCAATCCTCATCAGTCATAGCGTAAACAACAGTTCAAGGTTCACAGTGTCATAAAGTTATTATTCATAACTCTGTCTAAATAATATGGCACAGAGCTGGATGCATTAATATTCCTTACTATCATTAGTGCAACAGTGTCAGCTGCATTTCATCAGCACACATACATAATAATCTTTACTCCTCTCCTGATGCTGGCAGATCAGGTGTAATAAATAAGTCCGTTATCGTTTGCACGAGAAATAGCATTGAGGAGTACAGGTCGAACTGACCTTACAGGCATTCCCAAGTCTAACCTTGATGTAGGCATAAACGCTGACACACAGCGACGTTCATAGAACAAAGAACTGTCCTTCGAGCTGAGTATGACCCGTTTACATATATATCTCAGGTATGAAGATACCTGGGGCGTGTCATCTATTAGAAGAACCCTCCTTTCTGTAATGCATACGTGAGCAGAGATCGACCATTGTCAAACATAAATAAAGTTACAGATTGGATGTAAATGAGGTATTACCTTCGTTCGAAAATCCACACCACAGACAGAAAAACATACGCCTCCAGGCGTTTTAGAATACTCAAGGGAAGGACCTTGTAAGCTAACTAACTCACAAAAAGGCTCCTAATTCCCTAACAAAATCACAGAGACGCCGGAACACGTCTTCTCTGCTTCACAATCTTTCATCGTCTCCCAGACAAAGAAGAATTCCCAGACGCCTCTCGTCCGGACATGCGCAGAACCTCTACACTTGAATAGTCAAACAAACCAGATGATCTAGGAACATTCGAGATAAGATTTAACTAGATCGAGCCTTATTTGGACATGAACAGAGACCTCAACACAGGTTTCAGACATTCCAACAACAGTTGACCGATACTACCAAATAAGGAGAATGGTCACACTTCGTTAATAAAAATGTGAACCGACCGTGTCTCGACACAAGAGGAGGTAACATCATTTTAAATGATACTCTCAATATCCAGAGTTATGTAGCTTTGACTGAAAAAATTAAAGTGTACATTTCAGTCAATCTAATAATACAATGTCTTTAGCAAAAAATGATCATACAATGTTTTTTTAGGAAAAAATGATCATACAATGACTTAGAAAAAATGATCTGTGCGTAACAGCAGGTAATGTCAGAGGTGTTAGGAGAAGCCAGCTACAGTTCCAGTCCAGAATCCAGTGGGGTTCTGTTAAACCTTAGTCATCAAATTCCAGAGTTCGTGGAGAGAGAGAGGGTAACAATTATCTCTACAGAAGTCAGCACAGATAGGCAGAACTGATAGTTTTGTTGAATCATAGCAGAGGACAGCGGCTGAAGTTTAGAGGTGCAGTTAGTTGTGTTCGGGAGATTTCATGATAGGCTGTGTAGAACCGAAGTCTGTGCAGAGATTGTTTAGACACTTCGTAGTCGTTCCAGCTATCAGTGGACTTAGAGTTAGAGTTAGAATTTAGAACAGCTAGTTTGGAGTGTAGGCGACATCAAGTGCAGTGTAGTTCATTTCAGTTAACCTTACCTTCTTTCTCCATACAGGTGAAGGGTGGGGTTGTTTTTTTGATGATACATCATTTCGTCATTTTTTTTCTTCCTGAATTTGGTTGTTTTCAGGAGTGCTTACACTGCAATTTTATGTATTTGACATGTATATGAGTTTGTTTATAGGTGTATAATAAACTTGTATAAATTGTAGCTGGCATCAGTCATTTCATTTAAGTACAGTAGCTATATGTTGTCTGTATCTTATTGTTTGTGAATCTTGATATAACCTTATCCCCTTAGGGTAGCTAGAGGTCGTTGACAACTATAGCACATAAGACGTCCGAAGTGGCGAGGAAAGAATCAACCTCGGTTCTTAACCTCGGAGCGAATAGTGTCAACTGTTCACATTTCACTAACATTTTCTTCTAAATCTATCTTGTCAGTCTTTCTTCTCACTAGGGTCTTGTCACTATAGGTAGACAGTCTCTAGTCATAAATCCATTTCGTGACAGTATACACTGCTTAGACAGTGCAGACTTCGCTGGCTTGGCCATGTTCGCCGCATGGAAGATGGTCGCATCCCAAAAGATATCTTCTACGGACAATTAGCAGATGGCAAGAGAGCAGTTGGGCGACCACAGCTGAGGTTCAAAGATGTGTGCAGGAGAGATATGAGGGCACTGGACATGGATCCAGCAACATGGGAGGATGAAGCTGCCAATCGCACTAAGTGGCGATGCTATTTACGGCGCCACCTCAGATTGAGCGAAAAGAGGCTCACGCAACAAGCAGAGAAGAGGAGAAAACGTCGAAAGGAGCACCAGGAAAATAAACAGCTGATGGCTGCCACCTCAGGGGCGCATTCCCATAGTCAGTTATGACTGATGGGGCTATTATTATTATTATTATTAGTATACTTGAATTAGTTCTCCCTTTCTTCCTTGTCTGTTTTTATTCATTTTTCTTTGATGAAGCCCTTGTTAATGATGTAGAATCATACACATATCTTGGCATATGCAATAGGCTACAGACAAGTCTGCAGATATGCCTTGGGATTTATTTTCTCTGTCTCTCCATGTGGGTTCTATATCTGTCAGGTCTTTTCTTTATTTCTCTTCTATATGTGCTTACATCTGTTTATTTTGTTAATTTAATTTGTGTGAATGCATTTTCTTTAAATGAAAGTACATTTTTTTGGGCATCGTAGTTACATTCACTTTACGCGCCATTTGATTGTCCGTTTTCTATAATAATTTGTCCATTAGGCTGAGAGCAACTTGAAACAGTATGGGAAAATCCTGATGAATAATGTTCCACAGGAGACAACTGACCTACTCAAACGTCTGTGCACAGACTACAAACCAACTGACAGTGAGTAGATTTCTGGCAGTGGAGTTTGGTGAATTTCTAATGTGACATGTCACCATAAATTCAGGCTAGACTATTTCTTGGCTTTCTAGAAAATAATGAAAAGTAAATGTTGATTTGGATTGGAAATGGTGATCTTGATGTTTCTGGTTGCTAAAAGAAGTTTCAGCTTGTCTGCTACTAAATTGCACAGGTCACAATTATCAGAAATGATATTAAATACTCGTATTTTAACAGTTTATGTAAAAGTGGTGATGTGTCAGAAACGTCACATAGATTAAACTTTGAAACCAGCTTTCACAGAACCTGTGACATATACTGTCTTCAAACATGCATACATTTGCATACAACATTATCTATTTGTAAAATAAAATTTTAAACAAATATGAAGGTCTTAAGACAGTCTTAGAAACTTTAAAGCCTGTTTTTTGTGGTTTCATGTCACGTATTTAGATAGACCCAAGTGACTTTTGGAGAAATAGCAGAAACTCATACAATATTTGGTGTGTGTGAAACTTCAAGTGTTTCTTTTGATCATTAATCTTCAGTAAAACTAACTAGCTCATACAAATGCGACTGAGGATGGCAGTTTAGGAAATTTGTTGCTAATGCATACATTAGCTATATTCATACAGTAAATACCTGTCTAATTACTGCTTTGGCATCTTTCTGAGAGTTTTGAATGGGTCTTGTTCCAGGTATTTGTTTAAGCTGTAATATTTCTTAATAATTTTTCAAAAAATATTTAATTACATTGTTAGATTTAGTACTCATATTCCTACTAGTTGCAAAAACTTGTTTATGTGGACACACTAAACAGTTATGGAACTTGATGGAATGAGGCTTAGTCTATGGCTTGTAAGTATAAACAAGTGGATTCTTGGTTATTTAATTGTGATAATGTAGACAAACCGCATGATTGCTGATTGTATAACATTTGCAACCAGTAGTTTTTAATTTCTTTTAAGATCTTTACCAAATTCAGAAAAGTTTACATAGGAAATGTTGAGGAATGAAAATAATATCTCTCTACTTGTTTTGCAGACCAGATACAAGTACTAGTTTTTTTGTTTTTTTTTAACTCCATAATATCATCATCACCCTTAACAAGCACAGGCCTTCATCAAACTAGTGCCAAGTCCTTCTGTTTCTTGCCATCAGGTTAAGATCTTTTCATGACTTACTCATCGCGTTAGTCTCCAGTTCTCTTCTCTGTGTGCTTACTGTCTCCTCCTACCTCTCTTATCCTGGGCATTCTGAAACAAGGACTGCCTTGTAATGCTGTTAGCAGCTTTCCTCAGCGTGTGTCATATCCATCTCCAGTGTCTACTCATCATTACTTGTTCCACTGTGTCACGAAGTGGCTTTAAATTTTAGAGTCTGTCTGAGTACAGAGACAAGACACTAATTATGAGAAAGTCTGAGAAGATAGATTTAGATGAGAATTACAGTGAATGTGGAAGGATGAGATTTATAGCTTCGAGGGTGAGAACCGAGATTGACTCTCCCTCGCCACTTGTGACTTTTGTAATAGCTACTGTCTCACCACCTCTGACTACCAGAAAGGACATACGATTTCACTAAATTATCCACAGACACCACTATACAGACAAAGCATATAAGTACAGTATAGTTAAAGATAAACTGATCCAGGGTACATTTTATAGTTTATTAATACAACAAATCAATACCACAGCAAACAAATCAAGTGCGAGTTCGCACACCCTGGGAAAAAAAACAATTTAAGTGAAAGACACTATATAAAATTCCATACTCTCTTTCACACCTGCATGAAAACAACTAAGGATAAAGAAATATACTTGGTGGGGGTCTCTAAGTAAGAGCCACCACTCCCGACTACACTATATTTACTAACTAACACACTGTCCCACTGAAGATGTATAACTAGATAACTACTGTCTCAAAGGCGCTCTGGGCAGTCCTGCACAACTACCAAATACACCTCCAGAACTGCTACACTAATAGACCTTTTCCACGCTAACTCAAAGGCTGTCCTCTAAGTGTTCTACCTAACCCTACTGTTCCTCTATAAACTCCTTCCTTTCTCCTCTGTCTCGGTTCAGTGCCTCTCTGACGCTACCATCTTTATCTGAGGCTTCGATGAGTTTCTTCTCCATCACGCAGCTCCTCTCATTAGCATTTGGAAAGGTATGTTTTCCCTCTCTCCTTTCCTGAATACTGATGAAGAAGGCCTTGTTTACTACAGATATATGTTGTTGTCTAAGGCTGTAGATGTTATCCCTGCTGATGACCCTCAATTCTTCGAACTGCCGGGTTAACCCGCTTCGGGTTTAGGCCCACTGCATTATTATGGCAGTGTGTAAAACAACACCAGACAACGTAGCCTGTTTTGATTGTATTGGCCTTTGCGAGCTAAGAGCTCCTGCTGAGGTGTAGGTTTCCTCACATCAAGAGAACTTCTAATTCCTCTCAGTATTGCAGATGTACTGGGCGCCGGTACAAGTGCGTACCCAGTTTTCTTCAATTACGGCGATGTCTCGTGCCTCCTTCTCCTGAGAAGGCAAAGTCCGTGGTAGGCTTAGGGCTATTTATAACCTCCACCACGCCGTGATGCTGTTGAACAAAAATAACAACATCTATACAACAATTCAAAATCTTCTAATACATAACACACTACCACCTAAACTTCATCTACACCTTGGTGTCCCCTAAATTAATAAATCTCCCCTACACACAAGCTACTCACAAGAAATAAACAGATATTTCTGCCCAAGGGTCAGACCAATATACATTTCCCCTTCTATCTCTCTCCCACACCAATTAACTCGCGGTTTGTTACGTAAACCCCAGACGTGGGCTGACCTGAATCTTTTGTGTGCTTTTCTTGCTTGTAGACGTCACAACATTCCCTTCACTGAAGCTAAAATCCCCGGTACAGAATAATTTACCAGCCCTATTCTTCTTAAAGACTGACCCGGTAAGGTTATCAATTAAACACAATTATTTAACACACTTATATATATACACGATCTCTGTTAATATTAAATCCCCTGCACCTCTTGTCTTCTGACTACAAGACCACATAACACAACTAAATACACAAACCACACCCGTGTATATTCACTACAAATTATCATAATAAAATGCGGTTACACGGACCTCATATTACATTATACCGATCTCCCAGGCTAACTTTATACAGTAAATTATCTCAAAAGCCGCTACACAAATCATAGATACTGCTAGCTTATACATAGTAAAATTATAGACACAACTTACACTACCCTGGCTCTAGTTTTGTATAAGTCAGCAATTGATGGCAACTCCTGACTAATAAAATTAACTTTAATCCCAGAAGCTTACTCTAATGTGCTAAACTCTTATAAAAAACCTTCCTACTCCGCTTATTAAGTTATGAACATACCCAACTGTACAGAATATCTCGAACTGAGCAGACTGATAAATGGCGCTACTTCACAGCAAAAATTCTTGGGACTAGTGAGCGATAAAGACTGTTGACGCTCACTACTTATATTATGAATTTGCTGATGCAATATCAGATGTGGTGAGTCATCGCGTCTGGCATTATCTATCAGGAACCGCTTTTAACCAACCTTTGACCTACTATCATGCCTGCACATAAATTAAATCTAAACCACCCAATCATATCATAAGCTAACCTATGACTCACCGTTGACCGGCCAAATCGCAAATTTATTTTCTGCTCATGCGCCGAAATAACACGTAAGATTCTGTAACCCTCTGACCTTCTATCTACCAGAATAAATTTACTGGTTCCGCATAAATCTGGGTCGTGCTTTCCCCCATCCCTACAAATAAAAGGGGTAGGTGAAGGTGGTCTGATTAATCCAAACGTTCAAGAAAAAAAATAACCCAGAATTAATAACTAGTGAACTTGAACGCCTAATAATAATAATAAAAGAACACAAATAATTACATGGAAAAGAAAAATGGGGCGAGTTGAAAATAAAAATAACAGTAACTCATCACACACTGGCACTTGTTTGGTACTTGTCATCAGTTCCACGTCAGTGATCTTGTCATACCATTTCAATCCTTCTATTCTACGCAAGAACCCATTTATGAAAGTGTAGCTTCTTGGTTGTTGTTCTCCATGTTTCAGAGCCATACAATAGGACTGACTTGACATTTGAGTTGAAGATTCTGATTTCTCTTGTTCTCCGTGTATTTCCTTATGCAGGGAAAGCTCCTCTCGCTTTTTTTATTCTTATTTTGATATTACTTCTATCCCACCCACTGTCTATATTGCTGCCAAGGTATCATTATGATTCTACATCTTGTAGGGGTGTTTCTTCAAGTGCAGTCTTTTTTTTTTGTCGGTTCCGGCATTTATTCTCATCATTCTTTGTTTTTTCCAATGTATTTTTGAGCCCACTTGCTGTGATCTGTCATAAAGTATTTTCATTTTGTCTTTCATCTAATTATGGCTATGTGACAGAAGAGCCAGGTTGTCAGCAAAATCTAGATCATCTAGCTGTTTAGTCAGAGATGACTGAATTCCGTTTTAAAGGCTGATGTTGATGTGTTTATAATGACGATATTATGGTTCGGCACATTTACTAATATGTCACTAATAGAAATGATATTAACACATAATATTAGAATTAAAATGTATGTGCATCAGTGTAGAAGGTTTCATATTAGAAATGCTTGATCTTTATTACTTCTAAATGGAAAACTGTCCTTTCATTTTTTGTAGCATAGAACTGAGTGCAGCATGTTAATTTATTTTATTTTTTTTTGGTCAGTATTGTGTCTTTGTTACTAATATCCTTATCTATTAATGTCTGTGTACATTAAAATATTTGTTAACAATTGTATTTGGTTGCTTATGCATATTTATTGTTGTTTCAACAACATCTTCATCTCTTGTCATGAACCGTCCAGATAGGATGTTACAGCTGTAAAGCAGTAACATTGCTAGTTGGACTAGACAAAGTTCAGTTACAACATTATAATTTGGCAGCTATTGAAAAACTAATAATTCTTGCTTGATTTCTGTAAATCTTGAATACTAACAGAGAAATTTTAGTCATATGCACTTTAACTGTGAAATGGACTTTGGATTTCTGCTTAACCTCTAGTATCTATTTAAACTGTCAAATGAGTCTAAGTTGTCTTCTTAAACTGTGAAATGAGCCTCTAGTATCTATTTAAACTTGAAATAAGTCTCTAGTATCTATTTAAACTGTGAAATGGACCTCTGATGTCTACTTAAACTGTGAAATGAGCCTCTAGTATCTATTTAAACTTGAAATAGGTCTCAAGTATCTATTTAAACTGTGAAACGGACCTCTGATGTCTACTTAAACTGTGAAATGAGCCTCTGTTATCTATTTAAACTTTGAAATGGGCCTCAGTTGTCTACTTAAACTGTGAAATGAGCCTCTAGGATCTAATTAAACTGTGAAATGAGCCTCTATTATCTAAACTTCGAAATAAGCCTCTGTTATCTATTTAAACTGTGAAATGGGCCTCAGTTGTCTACTTAAACTGTGAAATGAGCCTCTAGGATCTAATTAAACTGTGAAATGAGCCTCTATTATCTAAACTTTGAAATAAGCCTCTGTTATCTATTTAAACTGTGAAATGGGCCTCAGTTGTCTACTTAAACTGTGAAATGAGCCTCTATTATCTAAACTTTGAAATAAGCCTCTGTTATCTATTTAAACTGTGAAATGGGCCTCAGTTGTCTACTTAAACTGTGAAATGAGCCTCTAGGATCTAATTAAACTGTGAAATGAGCCTCTATTATCTAAACTTTGAAATAAGCCTCTGTTATCTATTTAAACTGTGAAATGGGCCTCAGTTGTCTACTTAAACTGTGAAATGAGCCTCTAGGATCTAATTAAACTGTGAAATGAGCCTCTATTATCTAAACTTTGAAATAAGCCTCTGTTATCTATTTAAACTGTGAAATGGGCCTCAGTTGTCTACTTAAACTGTGAAATGAGCCTCTAGGATCTAATTAAACTGTGAAATGAGCCTCTGTCACGTAGCGTTTAAAAGGATAAGAGAATATTTTAGAGGAAATAATAGATCTGATGTGGAAGATTTGGCTCAAGGAATCCCTGCTGGGTTTTCCCACTTCCGAAGGGTGACGAAGAGGGTAAATTCTCCTCACTCGACAGGTCTGGAAAAGATTGTAAGGAGATATTTGGTCTCTCGCTACCGTCGTCCCCTTCTCAGTTATCTATTATTATTATTCTTTAATTTATATTATATTTTACGAGCCCCCCCCTCCCTTATAAAGGAAGATAAACATAGACAATATTCAACATCTAATGGAAGGAACAAAGCCTGGGGTACAGTATATACACCCAATTGGTTTATTGCAATAAAATGAATAGATGGTGAATGATAGTATTGTCGATGGAATTAGTGTCTGCTGTATGTATTATGTGTCTCACAATTCAAGTGTTTTTTCATCATGGATGACTAAACTAGGCATTGATGTGGTGAGTTCCCTTTTTCGTGGGACTTAGCTTTTCAGCCCCTGGCTGATAGTGAAGTGAGGTTAGTTCTCCGGTCTCCTGACGTTGCCCCAGGTAGGTCTTGAATGGTTCGGATTTGCCTTCTCTGTGCTCGACTCCGTATTCTGCGCTGAGATTGGACTGTCGTGCAAGGCTCCACCATAGACTACTCAAAGATGGACGCTAACCCGCAATTAGACACGTGGCTTCAGTGCTTTTAATGCGAGAATTCGCCGATCTGGCTTAGGTCTAGCTTTCTCGAGGTTTCCGGGGCAAGTGAGAATTCGCCGTGTTTGGCGCACTTTTAGCGGGTCATTTCCGCTTGGACACGTGATCCGTAGCGTGCATCATGTGATCTTAGCCTCGTTTCGACGCTCCAATCAATAATGTTAAAAGTCACGTGATGTTTTCCTAAGTGGCCTAAACTGGTTCTCCCAAGTTCAAGCAGTTCTAAATTAAAGTGGATTTCTCGCTACCGAGGTCATTGGTCAACAATGACGTCGTATCTAAAAATAGCGAGGAGAAAATACCGAACGCTAGGAGATTTTCCGCAAGTTACAATTCCCGGGACTTTGCGATCATGCATTGAGGATGAGAAAAAACGATGTACCGTAAATAATAAAAAAAATGAAGAGAAGATTGGGCAAGTCGTCACACAAGCCCCTCCTCAAGTTTGACGTTCCGTCCAACTCCACTGGTCCTGTCTTCCTCTTCTTTTTCAGTTTCTCCTATCTCCTCGGTTTCGTCCGGATGTCTGCTAAAAAAATCTTCCCCTATGTTGTTCTTCCTAGGTATGTATTCTGGTTTTCTTCCTGGTTTTCTTTGGATGCCTACGTCTGCAGCAATGCTTCCCTAGGTCCTGTAACTGGTCTACCCTATGTGTTGAGGTTACCTGGTTACAATCTGAACAGGACTTCACATATCGAGCTATGTCTTCCATGATGCCGGGCCAATAATAACGGGTGGCTATCCTTTGATTTGTGGCACCATTACCCAGGTGTTCACTCAAAGTAGCACCGTGCCCCCATTCCATAACTTTATTTCTATATATGGATGGCACCACAATCTGTCCATGACTTTTTAGCCCTCTGCCAGCTTTCCTGTGCAAGAGTCCATGTTCCATATAAAAGTCACCCTTTCTCCGAGGGTTATGTGAGTTTTTCAATTTTCCAAAGCAAGGCCCCAATGTGTTATCAGCTGCTTGAGCCCTTTTCATCTTATTCGGATGAATTTCTAATTTAGAGTCCCTCTCTATGCATTTGGAGTCAGACCTGGTCTGGATGGCAGCCATAACCACAGGCTTTACTTGTTCTCCTAAAAAGACATATCTACGCCCTAACATCAGGGGGTAGAAAGGATCCTCTAAAACTGCAGCATTGATTTCCCCTTCCACATAGCGACAACTGACCTGAATCTTCGCTATGGGCAAATTTAAGGGTAATGCTCCCTTGAGTGGCCCCTGGATATCCACTGTTTCTGTGGTGAGTTGTTCGGGGTGCACCAGAGATGAAGAAACGACTGCATCATAGGACAAACCTGTGTCATACATCCCGATGACTTGTTTGCCATTCACGGTCACTGTCTCCTGTATAGGTGGGTGATGGAGGCTATTCTGACTCACTGTCAGTTCCTTCCTGTCAACTGCCCTCACCTGCAAACATGCAACCTGATGTGGGGGGTTTTTCCTTCTGCACTCGGCAGTATTGTGGTTGCTCAGTTTGCACGTCTTACACCACTTTTCTCCCCGCCTCTGAGGCTGGAAAGCTGATCTCTGAGTAGTCTTATGGGCATAGTCTGGCTTGTCATGCTTTTTGAAGTTAGTATACGGCGGTTTCACTTGGGGGTCCATGTGTGACTGAGCTGTCTGTCTAGGTACGTAATCTGGTTGTTTCCGTCTGGGTGGTGGATTCTCTGATAGTGCTGCCTGATATCGTTCCGCTAACTGGACTATGGATTCCAAAGTACTGGCCCCATTCTCTGTCAGGAATCTTCTCATGTCGGAAGTCATGGTGTCCTTCAGTTGTTCGATCATGACCATTTCCTTCAGGCCTTCCCAATCATGAGTAAAATTCCCTAGGGCACCCCACTTCTCCACGTAGGAATCCAGTCTAGCGGCAAATTGAGCAAAGTTCTCTCCGACTTCCCTCCTAGAGTTACGGAACCTCTTCCTATAGGCGTCAGCATGTAGCTCATAACGAACCAATAGTGCCCTTTTCAGAGAATCATAGTCATCCTGTAAACCTGGAGGAAGCTTGCTATACACGTCATAAGCAGTTCCTCTAAGCCCTTGCGACAGTTTCAGGTTCCACTTGCTCTTCTCCAAACCAAACGTGGTGGCAAACTTCTCAAATTTGTCCAAATACCTATCGATCGAGTCGGCTTGTTCCGAGAAAGCTTCAAATGGAAACGTCAAGGGTCCCAAAGTTGACATGAGTGAGGATGGCAAAGGTCCTGTGCCCCCTGCGTGCAAGGAGGGCATATCATCTGACCGTGGCGATAGGTTGCCTGAGGAGGTAGATGCGGTCGCACCGGCTACCGGTTCAACTCTTTGAGCTTGTCCCTGCATCTCTAACTGCTTCATCTTCAATGCATGCTCGCGTTCATCTCTCTCGCTTCTTTCTCTAGCGTCTACAGCTTTTATCCTCTCATCTATTTCTGCTAACTTTATTCGCTCTTCTCTTTCAGCTTTCGCTGTTTCTTGAGCGTAATACTTATCAGTCTCAACACTGACATAATTTGCAAGGTCCACCCCACTATAACCTAGATAAATCATGAACTAACTTAATTAAACACAACATATATAAAGGGATTCACCAATCAATGCCTGAAATTCTAGAAAAAATGTTTTCTGTCTTTCTAGAGCTCACTGTGTGAAAATACATGTGTTAAAATGGTATACTGTAATGACTGAATGAATGATACTATCCCAGAGGTATGATAAAATACATAAGTTCAAATCCCGGACCGAGCCCCCAGTGTCACGTAGCGTTTAAAAGGATAAGAGAATATTTTAGAGGAAATAATAGATCTGATGTGGAAGATTTGGCTCAAGGAATCCCTGCTGGGTTTTCCCACTTCCGAAGGGTGACGAAGAGGGTAAATTCTCCTCACTCGACAGGTCTGGAAAAGATTGTAAGGAGATATTTGGTCTCTCGCTACCGTCGTCCCCTTCTCAGTTATCTATTATTATTATTCTTTAATTTATATTATATTTTACGAGCCCCCCCCCTCCCTTATAAAGGAAGATAAACATAGACAATATTCAACATCTAATGGAAGGAACAAAGCCTGGGGTACAGTATATACACCCAATTGGTTTATTGCAATAAAATGAATAGATGGTGAATGATAGTATTGTCGATGGAATTAGTGTCTGCTGTATGTATTATGTGTCTCACAATTCAAGTGTTTTTCATCATGGATGACTAAACTAGGCATTGATGTGGTGAGTTCCCTTTTTCGTGGGACTTAGCTTTTCAGCCCCTGGCTGATAGTGAAGTGAGGTTAGTTCTCCGGTCTCCTGACATTGCCCCAGGTAGGTCTTGAATGGTTCGGATTTGCCTTCTCTGTGCTCGACTCCGTATTCTGCGCTGAGATTGGACTGTCGTGCAAGGCTCCACCATAGACTACTCAAAGATGGACGCTAACCCGCAATTAGACACGTGGCTTCAGTGCTTTTAATGCGAGAATTCGCCGATCTGGCTTAGGTCTAGCTTTCTCGAGGTTTCCGGGGCAAGTGAGAATTCGCCGTGTTTGGCGCACTTTTAGCGGGTCATTTCCGCTTGGACACGTGATCCGTAGCGTGCATCATGTGATCTTAGCCTCGTTTCGACGCTCCAATCAATAATGTTAAAAGTCACGTGATGTTTTCCTAAGTGGCCTAAACTGGTTCTCCCAAGTTCAAGCAGTTCTAAATTAAAGTGGATTTCTCGCTACCGAGGTCATTGGTCAACAATGACGTCGTATCTAAAAATAGCGAGGAGAAAATACCGAACGCTAGGAGATTTTCCGCAAGTGACAATTCCCGGGACTTTGCGATCATGCATTGAGGATGAGAAAAAACGATGTACCGTAAATAATAAAAAAAATGAAGAGAAGATTGGGCAAGTTGTCACAGCCTCTATTATCTAAACTTTGAAATAAGCCTCTGTTATCTATTTAAACTGTGAAATGGGCCTCAGTTGTCTATTTAAACTGTGAAATGAGCCTCTGTTATCTATTTAAACTGTGAAATGAGCCTCTGTTATCTATTTAAACTGTGAAATGAGCCTCTATTACATAATAACTTAACCTGTGGTTGATGGGACCCTTGGGGGGTCCATTTACGTAATTTAGAAATTTGAATTTTATTTTCACTTGCACTGGTTGTCTTATTTTGTTATAATTTACATTCTTCATTTTCATTATCATCGTGTCTTCTATACCACGAAGGTACATCCACTGTGGAACTTACTTTTGTGCTTTTCTGTGGCATTGTTTGCAGTCTAGTTCATAACATGTCATTTTCCATTTTTCATCCTCTTATGATGCTGAAATTGTTTTTAGAGCCTAGCCAAACATTCTTGTCTGAATTTTAAAATAAAAATTATTTGTATTTCTTTTTCGGGTGTTCAGCAATACTCTCTCCATCCTAAAAGCACAGTATTTATGTTTCAGCAGAAATTAAATTCAGTTTCTGGTATGGTGAAAGTCTTATATGTAGGATTGCAGCTTTCTGTCTGAATTTTCTAAGTGGCCAGGTTTCTTGATTTTTCAGGGTTTCTTCCTGCCTTTGCAGCTATTATTATTCAGGCTAGTGAGTATCTTGGTTTGCTTGGGGAGGCAGGGCATTTTTTGTTCTGAGCTTCTATTCTGATTATTCAATATCAAATTTAAAATCACTTGCATTTTAGCTTTGGCACAAACCAAAATTATAGGATTGGTGTAGTGAAATGGTAATGAACTGCTAATGAGATATGCCAAGAATATTAGCTGGAGATACTTTATATATATATAAATCTATTGATGATTTCTATTAAAAACACCATTAAAGCTAGTTTGTGGAAAAAAAAGATGCAAGAAATTATTGGTGATAGAATAATGCCCCTTGTTTGTTACTGGGGCCCAAAAGGAGAGTGTCACAAGATAGGGGTATTCTCATAACAGCTCATTCATCTTAGGGGATGCACAATTAAACTGGTTCTACCTCCTTCCTACTCCACTCTCACCATTAAATCAGGTCATAGTCACACAGGGGCACAGGGGACATAATGAAACACTTAACAAGATTCAGTGTACAGTCCCAGCACTATATTTATACAATATCCAGTGTATCAGAAAATCGCGGAGACGGCCAGATATAGTGCTTCATTCTGCAGCAACGCTTCAGGGCATACTGATTGAACTGACCGTGCCATTTGAATCCAGATTAGACGAGCAACATTCATTCAAAGCGGCCAAGTATAGCGATCTGGCCGCGGATCTGAGACACGATGGATTCAGTGCAAGGGTCATGGCGGTTGAAGTGGGCGCAAGAGGGCTTGTGGCTGCATCAGTGTATGATTTATTGAAACTGTTGGGGCTGAAGGGATAGTCTAGAACAAGGGCGCTGAAGAGGCTTAGTGAAACTGCCGAAAAGGCATCAGGCTGGCTGTGGAACAACCGCAATGGGTGATGGACATCGTGACAATAAACGCTGCGGTACAGAAAACACCAAAATTGTTCTAAGTCCACAACGCTGAGTTTTTTTGGTGTACTAGTGAAAGAGAGAGCTGCGACTCTGGGGCAACAGGCGATGTATACTATAGGGAGTGTCAGGTACAGAATTTCAGTGGCTTGCGGCGCGCAGCTCATTGGCTGCGCGCTAATGTCTCAGTGTGTGTCCTTAGTTGTGAAGGGCGACGGAACGAACGGAATAATTTGTCTTCTCTTTGTTACTTTCACAATTGCCTCCATGGCTGGCGGAGTTGTGGATTTTAAAGTTGCTACCATAAGTGAAATGGGTTCATTTTCGATACAAGACAACAGGAAGCTGAGACGCTTGGGAGTCATGACCCAAGTGGGCCCGCCCCCCTTAGAGTGTAAAGGAGTAATTGGGCCGAAACACTTGTCGGATGGGGGGACTTCTTCTGATGATCAGATTGCTTCCTGTTGTATCGCTCTGTAAAGAGTTTCCTATCATCATACAAACGGATATGTCCTGGAAATGGGAAAAGTGTTTAACCAGCAGAAATCAATTAATACCGCCTGGCCAGTTCAACAAAATAGTTAATCCTTTGACATGTTGAATAATACTACAATCTTGCACTCTAGCCTCTGACATGTAGTGCATTACTATAATTCATTACTTACTTAGTCGTTGCCCTTCTACTGTGAGGTGTAGAGGTTTGGAAGAGAGAGTGCCAGACTATCCTATCGGCTCTCTTCCTCCTGGCCAGGTTCCATTCTAGTCCTCGGTCCTTCAAAGATTGTCTAATGTTGTCCTCACAGCGGACCCTGGGTCGTCCTGGGGGTCTGGATCCCTGGCTCTTTGTTTCCCATGCTTGTTGTGGTAGCCGATCTTCTCCCATTCTGCAGACATGGCCAAACCATCTTAGTTGGGACTGTTCTTCTTGGGTCTGCAGGGGGTGGGATTTTAGGCCTTGACGTTTCGTCTGGTTACGGACCATGTCTCTTCTTGTTACTTCAACCACCTTCCTCAGATACCTCATTTCTGAGGTTTGGATCTGGCTTTTGTGGGTTGTAGTCATTGCCCATGACTCGCATCCATATGTCAAGACTGGGACATAGGTGAAGCGGTATACAACCATCTTTGTTTTCTTACCAACCTTTCTCTTGCTGAGGAATCCTCGATTTATGGCCTGAAAAAGTCTCCCAGCTGCTGCTTTCATTACACTAGGACAAACTTATACGAAGACCAGAGCCCCTAACAAACTCTCACAGTGCAGAACAATGCTAGCGCAAACACGTCTGGCTAACATAGCTTCTAATCACCTTTTGCTATCCTTTGTTCCCTCCAAATCATACTTACTGCTTTCATTTTCTTTCACAGCCTGATAGCAAACATTACTCACATTCAGGGTGCAAAACTTACTCGGAAATATTAACAAACTCATTATAGTTTTAAATACAGCTCATGCATTCTATGTGCGATCAGAGTTGAAACTGTCCCACGACTTAACACAGTACTTGCATGTCCAAACAGCACCTCCCTCATTCACTCACATACATACACCATTCCATGACAGCAGCAAAAAAGAGAATTTGTAGGTGGTCTCCTTAAAAGAAGCCTTCACCAACATGTTCCTGCATCTGTGGTTTCTGTGGCAATATGTTTTACACGATGAGATTGCCAGCCTCATTCACAGCCTCATTCACAACCTCATATTTGTGGCCTTGTATGACATGCCTGAAGGTGTAGTGGTCCTATTCTTTCTGTGTCTCTTCAGAGAGCCCTGGAAACTACAATAAAAACTTCAACAACACGAACAAAATCATCCAACACGTGTAATTTAGATCATTATTTCAGCCATGCAAGGTGCGAACAAGTCCAGAGACTGAGCACAGTTGTACCAGATTAAAATGCAACAAACACACAATAGCTCCTGCAAGAAACAGCATATCTGATGATGAAAAATATTTGCATTAAATCTCTGGATATAAAAATAAGTTTTTCATTATTACAGAGCTGCTGCAATCATAAAGAAGTGATCTATAGAAATATTTGTAATAAATCTCCAACCATAAAAAATGACTTCTTCACT
This sequence comes from Oreohelix idahoensis, assembly GCA_024509875.1. Classification (NCBI taxonomy): domain Eukaryota; kingdom Metazoa; phylum Mollusca; class Gastropoda; order Stylommatophora; family Oreohelicidae; genus Oreohelix; species Oreohelix idahoensis. Next base: position 27,415 of record JAMPIV010009238.1, read on the forward strand.
ATTACAGAGAGCTGGTACAGTTATACAGAAGTTTTCTGTGACAATATTTGAAATAAATCTCCATCTGTAAAAATAAGAGTGTCTTACTGTTACATAGAGCTGAAACTATTACATAGAAGTGATTAGTGGATGTTCAGCCAACATGAGGATCATTGGAGACTACAGAAGTGTGCTTTTACATAAGAGTTTTGACAATTCTCTGGTGAACATAAAAGAACTAAAAGTCTGACAAAGATATCTTGTTATATGCCAGCATATGCAGGAAAACTTAACTGCAGAGATTACAAAAATACTACATTTTGAGAAGTAAAGTTGTTGAGACACATGATGGCTTGCATCTTTCAAAGCAATAAGTGATGAGAAACTTTAGATAGTTTAGAAAAACTGTTAAAAAATATTCTTGCTAATTTATACTACTTAAGATAGTTTCGATAAACTGTTAAAAATACTCTTCCTAATTTATGCTAGAGGTTTGTTTTTTTTAGCCATAACTGAAATTTTAAATGTCATCATAAATTGATTTAGTTACTTAATGTGTGTTACATTCACTGTTCTGGAATAATTGCCATTAAAATAAAGCAAACCTCTACACCTCACGGTAGAAGGGGAACGACTAAGTAAGTAAGTAAGTAAGTAAAATAAAGCAAAAAAACGTAGTTCTTGTAGAAATTGTTTATATGTGCTTCTCTTGTATCTGCTGCTTCCAGAATAGTGGTTCTGCATGATGCATACACTTTTCCGTGCACTTTTAATTCTTTACAATCTTATCATGAGCTTCTGTGCACAATTTTGGTAAGCTTTTTGCTTTTCAGAAGAGCTTAGTGTTAAACTTGTCCTTTTGTCAAAAAAGCATATTGTTGCATTATTTTTTTTTACACTTTTGGTAAGGTTTTTTTCAATCGCATCTTTAGATTCTAGTAAATATTATAATGTAATCATTCATGATATTCTGTGTAATTAGCGCATTTAAACACATGTTTTATGTTAGAATGTAAATGGCAGAGTGGTTAGAACACTTGCTTCTCAAGGCAGAGTTACTGGGTTCAAAACCTGGAAGCATCACGCTCCAGTCTCCAGCTTTAAATAGATACCTGACTTTGCTCTTGAATTAGGGAAGGCAAAAGGCAGTAAAGAAGGCGACCGGTCACCCCACCTCATAAAGCTTAACCGTAGTAAAGTGAAGTCTCTAACACTTCATTTCATGTGGCAGTATCTACTATGGGACAACCTTGACTGTTAAAGTATGATTACACCATTCGTGAATGAGAGCTTTAATCACATTGTTTATGACTGGTAAGCAGTGATGTTCATTAAAAAAAAAAAAAAAAAGTTAGTTGCTTATCCTTTACAGGACGTGGCAATCAACCCCAGCTTTTATTGGCTGTTTGTGATTTTTTCTAGGCAATTTTTACGTTCAGTAGTTTGCCATTGCTTTCTGAACGGTACGGCGCTTATACCAATGTTAAAAATCCACACAAAGCGATCTGCTACCAAACCGCCTGCAGCAGGTTTCGAACCTGGTATATATGGATTATGAAACTGCGTTCATATCCATTAGGCCACAGTGATGTTCATTATGAGTGGTAAATACATCTTTTATGACTTGCTGGCAATGATAATTTATGTTAAAGGAAAATTTAATGTTATTATACAACCAGGTAGGTCGTTATATTCATCACTTATTTTCATTTTCACTCTTTATGAAGCATGAAGCCCTCACTGCAGCTTATGGTAAGTCTGCTGCACCAAGTATTCGGATGCTCCTGCAGGAGTGGTTTCGGTCGCAAATTTTTTTTCTTGATGAGATTGCCAGCTCTATGACCCCTCATATTAGTTTCTTTGTGTGATCTGCCTGAGGAAGCAGAAGTCTGATTTATTTGTTCTCGTCGGGAGCTTTCGGAACTACACGGGTCATATCATATCGGTGCATGTGAAATTAAATTATATTTATTGGTACTGGCATGCAAATCATGTTTGGTAGCAAATTTTAATCACATTATTTATAAACACCAGGCAGATAATTTTGTTTGTGAACAGAATAATAAATAAAATATATATAATTGGCAGATAGTCATTTTCTTTGTGACTGACACATTTAATAATATATGGGGCTTTCATAAAACTATAATTTCTTAGTTGCAAGTTTGATCACACTATTTGTGTCTAGCGGGCAGTGATGGGAGATGTAATGTTCTGTGTGACTGGAGACAGTTTTTTTTCTATGCGAATGGAGATTTAATCATATGTGAATGATGAACTTATTCGATGTTAATGGCAAACAGATTTGTTCTAGGTGGATGGCAGGCGTAACCAGAGACAGAATCCTTAATCATATTTTGTGTGAATGACAGACTTTTAATAAAAATTATTGTGAATGACAGACTTTTAATAATAATTATTGTGAATGACAGACTTTTAATAATATTCATTGTGAATGACAGACTTTTAAAAATATTTATTGTGAATGACAGACTTTGTATAATAATTATTGTGAATGACAGACTTTTAATAATATTCATTGTGAATGACAGACTTTTAAAAATATTTATTGTGAATGACAGACTTTGTATAATAATTATTGTGAATGACAGACTTTTAATAATATTCATTGTGAATGACATACTTTTTATAATATTTATTGTTAAACTCTGTACTCCAGTTAACATAGTTCACCTATTGTTGAATAGCAAATTGTGCCCTGATATAACAGACTTATGTCTAGGTTGAATGGAACATGCCTTGCAAAACCCACAAGGGAAAAAAAAATATTCTACATTTTATGTCCTCAAAGATTTGCTCTTTATTAAGGGGGTCGGAGTGGCTAAGAGGTATGGCATCTGCCTCCAATTATAAAGGTACTGGGTTTGTTTCCCAATGGAAAGGTTTTTCACAACCAGTGGTTCCTAATGATGTCATACTCCCCTCTGAGCTGGGTAGTCAGATCGAACGCCTGGCCTTCTCAGATAAGGACGAAAAATTAGGTGCTGTGTGCAGGTTGCACACGTTAAAAATCCCTCGGCTGTTGGAAATCATAAAGAATAGGCCATACTGCCGCTGCCCTGGCAAAATTTAAAAATTAGGAAACCTACCCACCACAAAAATATTTATAGAATGTGTGATTCCTGTATGAACACATTGAGATCCTCGCCGGTACTATGGAGTTTGTGCACTGTGCTGAGATCCTCCTTGTGTTATCTAAGGGAGGAGATCGGAGCACAGATGGTGTTGTCGTGTGCAATGAAGATGGTCCTGAAAACCAAAAAAACCAAGAATGTTTTCATTATTAATAAAATATAATCACACATTGTGTTAGTAGTCAAGCTTAATCATATTCGATATGACTGACAAATTTTAAAATACTTTGTGAGTGACTGTCAATATATTCGGTGTGAATGACAGACTTTAACTGTTTTTAACATTGTGCAACAGTAGTCCAACGGGCTGATCACCCGTTTGCCAGTCACTTTGATTACGGAAACAACGACAAACGGATTGATTTGTCGTTGCCCTAAAGACGCCATTAGGCGTGATGGGAACAACGGCAAAGAAAATCTATTCGCTGTTGCCCTTAAGACGCCACTAGGCGTAATGGCCACTGACTGCTTTGCCGGTCGTTGGCTAAGGACGAAAGAAGAAGAAGAACAGTAGTACCTGCAAGTTATTAGCATTTGTTCCTCTTTGGCATCCTGAGTTACGTATTTTAATATATATTACACCTTCACTATTTAATATTGAATTGACTGGAATTTTCTCAAAGTTTTCCCCTTCACTTACACAGCAGGGATGTCATCTTTTCTGGAAACTTCTCTCATTTAATACATTTTAAAAATTGTTTTTCCTGTCTAGGTGGTATTCAGAGAATCCAGAAGGCTAATGCAGAAGAATTTATACACATTTTTGTCAACAACTCAAGCAAATTAACAGAGTTTCTGGAGCACATGGTTGAGGTGAGAAAGTTATAAACTTGATTGTCAGCTTTTTAATAAACTCCAAGAGTTATCACCACTGTAAGAACACATGATGTGCTCCTGCCAGTGATTTTATTTCCCATTGGCCACTGGGAGGTCTATGGTTTGAGCCCTAATCTCCCAGTGATTCAGTTTTTAAAAAAAAAGTACATATCTCACAGTACATAGCATAGCTATCTGTTTAGTTTCAAAACTAATTGCTGCCCAGATATATTGGATATTTTTCCCTGCTGGTTACTCCTGACGTAGGAGTAGCAAAAGTCTTGCAGTTATCATATGCTATTTCAACCAAAAAAACAACAGGAAAAAAAAACAGCGTCGCCATCAAGAATTGGTTTGGCAGAAGTAGACCAAAAGAGCTGGAGTCAACATATCATGATCAAAATCACTCCTTTTCATTCTACATGGAATATAGGTGTGCAGCAGTTGTTTGCCAGCAGTTTCTATTTTTTTTCTGTTTTCTTCAGCTCTGCTCTTGAAGTGCCCATAGTCAATAACCTCTATAGTAATTGGAAACTAACAGTTGGGTAGCTAGAGAATCAATTAGCAGTTAACAGTATTGCATCTTCCACTGAGGTTTTTCTTTTTTTTTCCAACCTGGATTTAATTTTTTTTTTTCCAACCTGGATTTCATTTTTTTTTTTTTCCAACCTGGATTTCATTTTTTTTTTTCCAACCTGGATTTCATTTTTTTATAATGTAAAATGTTTACAAATTGCTTTTTAGGTTCAACCAAACTCATCAAATTTGGTTTACAACACTCTACTTGAGCTTTATCTGCATGACATGGTCCATGAGTCTGCCATATATGTAAGTATGACCCCTTACATTTTAATTTAGATTTACTAAATAAAATATATAAGTGACAGCTTAAAACATGACATACTGCTACATATTCTTGTACAAAAATTGGGATGCCGTTTAAATTGGGTGAAATTGGAAAAAAAATTGTCCTAGTCCAGAAATTTGCAGTTTTATTAGATGAGGAAAAAAAATTGATTAATTGTTCATTGTGGTTTCTTTTTCTCACCATTCATAAGCCATATTAGAAATCAAGCAGTGTTGTTGGGGTTGGTTTATCCATTTTATATTTTTTGAGGAGCTGGCACTCAGTTGTTGAAATGAAGATTGGATTTCTATTTGGACGTAGTTTTATAATTATGTCTTCTGTTATTTTGATTATGTATATTCTTCAATAGGTAGCTTGTACCATTTTCTGTTTTATTATGCTTCCACAACTATTATATACTTCATCATGGCGCAAGTGTCTAGGATTACTTATATAGTTAATGCAATCCAACTCCAACGCCTAGCTGAGCCACAATTGGATGAGGTCCAGTGCGGATTCCGAGCAAACCGAAGTACTCAAGACCTAATCTTCACACTCAGACAGCTGAGTGAAAAGGCCCTTGAGTATAAGATTGAGATGCATCTTTGTTTCATAGATCTGGAAAAGGCGTTTGACAGGGTCCCCTGGAGCAAACTTTGGGACTGTTTGGCAAGGAAGAATATTCCAGCACCTCTGATTCATGCTATACAGAGCTTCTACAAGTCTTGCAGAAATTATGTGAGGACAGCAAACCATAAGTCGGAAGAGTTCAGGACCACCACTGGTGTAAGACAAGGTGATATCCTATCACCTTACCTCTTCATACTCCTTATGGACGATGTCATCAAGGCATGTAAGGAGAGAACAAGAAAGTATTCAGTGGGGTACTGGAAGATGAGACAGGTCTATATTTCGGAGCTAGCATTTGCTGATGATGTTGCCCTGATTGCTAAATCAGAGGCACATCTCCAATCCAACCTGCAAGTCTGGAAGGAAGAGCTGGAGAAGAGAGGGATGGTCATAAGCAGCTCTAAAACAAAATCCATGGTGATATCACGAGAAGAAAGAAAACATCAGATTAAGCTGGGAGAACAGGTCCTGGAGCAGGTCGACCACTTTAAATACCTCGGAGCTATTATAGACCGAAAGGGAGGCATCAAAGAAGAGTTGGCCACTCGAAAAACAGCAGCTGGGAGACTTTTTCAGGCCATAAATCGAGGATTCCTCAGCAAGAGAGAGGTTGGTAAGAAAACGAAGATGGCTGTATACCGCTCCACCTATGTCCCAGTCTTGACATACGGATGCGAGTCATGGGCAATGACTACAACCCATAAAAGCCAGATCCAAACCTCAGAAATGAGGTATCTGAGGAAGGTGGTTGAAGTAACAAGAAGAGACATGGTACGCAACCAGACGATACGTCAAGGCCTTAAATCCTACCCCCTGCAGACCCAAGTAGAACAGTCCCAATTAAGATGGTTTGGCCATGTCTGCAGAATGGGAGAAGATCGGATACCACGACAAGCATGGGAAACAAAGAGCCAAGGATCCAGACCCCGAGGACGACCCAGAGTCCGCTGGGAGGACAACATTAGACAATCTTTGAAGGATCGAGGACTAGAATGGAACCAGGCCAGGAGGAAGACAGCCGATAGGATAGTCTGGCACTCTCTCTTCCAAACCTCTACACCTCACGGTAGAAGGGGAACGACTAAGTAAGTAAGTTAATGCAATCCAGCACAAAACTGTTCCAATGAGATATTTTACAAAAGCCTTAAGTTTTGACGACTTATTATTTATTGAACAATATATTTCTGAACAGTTCAACGATTCACTCCACATATTTTATATCATCAGTTTCATTATAGGCATTTGCCATTCTAACATGCAGAACATAGAATACTCAATAGGTCTGAGTAATTATCAATCATATATTTCAGGCATTCCTCGCCATGTAATACAGTGCAATCACGCACGCCTTCTTATGTCTGCTACTGTTAACGTATACATTTCTTCGAGCATGATAAATCTTTATGAACACGAGATTCACCCACCTTTTATAATAATAATCAGTGCATACAGCACGCAATCAACCTTGGTTGTGAATATCACAATCTCAACACAATCCCACAAAGACACGCTTGGAGTGAATAGAATATCTATCACACATAATAAAGTGGCTGTGCCACTCTGGGTAAAACACTTCTGTACGCTATGAAAGCTTAACGCAGACTCTCCCATTTCTACCCATTCATCATGCTTAGTTACATACACTCATCATAATACTTGCGTACTTTCATATTCTTTCTACTTGTAGTTGGGTTGCGACATGGTGTGAAAAATCTTGATAAAAATAACTTCATCAAAATGGTTTCACACCATGAAGTGAACTACAACAAGTGTTAACAATATGTTAATTATACTGTTTCATCAAAATTGTTTGTGTTCATATTCTAATTTGTAAAGAGGATCTAGAAAATGAAAATTATTTTTATATTTGTTGTTGCTGATTGCCGCTTTGCTAGTAATGATAAATGCTGATATTTCATGTAAATGATGATATTCAGATGTTATAATTTTTAAAAAAATTTATTTTCAGTCCAAGGTGGACCGTGAAAGGAAGACGTTAGAACTTCTAAAAAATCCAGATGTAAGAAGTGTTTCTTGTTGTCAGTTTCGAAAAGTAAAAATTGAAGAAAAATTGTAACTTAAAGTCATTACATGAAGGGCGAGGGTGAAGGCTATGACAGACTGACAGCTTTACTGGCATCGTGCATAAATGAAAATGGATTGTGTATTTTGTAAACCTGGTAATCATCGTCATTTTCCTTGTCACTCACTTTGGAGCATGGAGCCACCATTACAGGAAGCCTGGCAACCAATCATTCACATGCTTTTGGCAGTAATGGTTTCTGTAACAGTTTGTTTTACATGTTGAGGCTGCCAGCCTCATGCACAACCTCATATGTCACCTTGTACATGAGGGAGCAGTAGTCAGGATCTTTCTTTTTCTTATCAGAGACCCACTGGGAACCGCATGGGATGAACATAGTAATGGTAGCAGCATATTTCCTATGAACTACCACTGCATTAGCATGTGCTTTGATATAGGCTTCCTGCAGAGGGGCCAAATGCATGCTTGTAAAGAGCAAAACAGGAAGTGATATTTCCTATGGATGTTTCCTACAATAAAAATGGTAGGACCTGCGTCTAAAACAATAGACTCTACGCTGTGAGATATCAAGTGTTCTTGAATGTGAAGTATATTATTACCATTGATTCATATTGAAAGGATGAATATTTAATAAAGTATTGTAAGTCGTCCAAATAGACTTATTTCAATGAAGTCGTTACAACGTTCCAGTTATGACTGTCTTTTAAAATAATGACCGTTGACCTTCACATGTATTGTTCTGATTTACACCCGGTATCGATTTTGTATTACAACCATAGATTCGTTAGTAATTCTTTTAGGTGGTTGTATCTCAAACGTTTATTCAATAAAACTTCATATATATTTCTCTGACCGTGTTGTCTTGATTTATTCAAATTGTTCTAGTATTCATTATGATACTTTGTTTGACATTTTTGTAATTTCCTCATAAGTACTTCGATTAATTATTAATATCATTATTTAATACTTACTTAATTATGTACATACTTACGTACTTGTGCTTCGTCTCCACCACTCTCACACGTGCCACAAGTGTCACATTTGGGATCGAGGGGGACGATGTTGAGGATTGTTGCATGGTCAGCGAGCATTTTTGGTTTGAACTTGATTCAGATGGTCGCACCATGCAACACCTCACTAGACCGAAATGAAATAGTTCGCGTGTGGCGATGCATGACATGTTAGACTTAGTTACAGAGAGTCTTTGTGTGGCCTTCGAGCCTTATGGCAGTGTTTGGAATATGTGGCATGGCCACTAACTTATGATAGTGTATAACCGTAGATGTAGTGCTGGTAAAGCAATAAAGTTATAATGTGTAAGGGCCATTGAGTCCGGAGTTATATAAGTCGGTCTTCTTAACCGCAATAATTATTAAACGCGAAAATCGTGAAGTACGATTGCGGGTAGAATATGTAAGGCTGATAGAGCCTGGCGAGCAATGCCAAATATAATATAGACATAGTTGTGATATATATATATATATATATATATATATATATATATATATATATATATATATATATATATATATATATATATATATATATATATATATATATATATATATATATATATATATGTATATATATATATATATATATATATATATATATATATATATATATATATATATATATATATATATATATATATATATATATATATATATATATATGCCCAATGGGCTGATCACCCGTTGGATTGTCACACCGATTACGGAAACAACGGCAGATGGATCTATTTGTTGTTGCCCTAAAGACGCCGCTAGGCGTGATGGGAAACTACAACAGAGAAAATCAATCTGCTGTTGCCCTTAAGACGCCACAAGGCGTGATGGCCTCTGACTGCTTATTCGGTCTTTGGCTAAGGACGGAAGAAGAAAAAGAAAAAAAATATATATATATATATATATATATATATATATATATATATATATATATATATATATATATATATATATATATATATATATATATATATATATATATATATATATATTAGGCAGAGACCCTAATAGAACTGTAAGCAGACAGATTAATATTGCGTGAATAATAATAATTGTGCCAAGCATTTGGTTGAGATATAATGAACGTTAATTAAAACAGCAAAAAAACAGATATGCAATGTCTGAAAACAGTAGTAAGCTGTGAGATATCAAGTGTTCTTGAATGTGAAGTATATTATTACCATTGATTCATATTGAAAGGATGAATATTTAATAAAGTATTGTAGGTCGTCCAAATAGACTTATTTCAATGAAGTCGTTACAACGTTCCAGTTATGACTGTCTTTTAAAATAATGACCATTGACCTTCACATGTATTGGTCACAAGACTACATATTCAAGAAAATACATACTCTGTCAAAACTAGAAAATGGAATGAATCAAGACAACACGGTCAGAGAAATATATATGAAGTTTTATTGAATAAACGTTTGAGATGCAACCACCTAAAAGAATTACTAATGAATCTATGGTTGTAATACAAAATTGATACCGGGTGTAAATCAGAACAGATGATCTAACAATTGCAAGAAACGTAATACAAGATTAACCCATTCAATCAGAAAAAGTCTGCTACACCTGCATCCTGAATCAAGTATATAGAGAGTCAGAAAATTAAGTGGAAGGAAAAAGTCAAGTATGGATGTATATTTATAAGGCGTATGATTTATGTTACATTAGTATTATGGTCACGGATTCAAAGAATAGGACACATGATAATTTTCTGTGTTTTTTAAATGTTTTTTTTTGTCACAGGCAAACTATGACATTGACCAGGCACTTATCTTATGTCAGATGAACAACTTCAAGGCAGGGATACTTTACTTGTATGAGAAAGCACATTTGTAAGTTAAGTTTCTGACACTGTTATATCAGCAGACCACACAGAAATTTTGTCTTATATTTGTCATGTCACAGACACCTTTATGATGTTCTGTCTATTTATAAACTTGCTTCATTTTGACACAGTAAAAACCTTTTCATTAATATTTTAAAGAGCATAGAAAGGAGGCTTATGTAAACAAGGTGAAACTTTATTGAATGACAAACTTTTAAAAAAAAAATAAAATTGTCCTCGTTTCGGCTAGGCGCACCCAGTTCAACCTAGTAACAGGGTTCGTCAGTTATATTAGGGTGCATGTGTGACAGGGTGTAAGAAATGTGGGGCAGTACTTTCTGTTCTTTTCTTCTGTTCTGAAATTGGCTACCACCAGAGATGGTGGTTACAGAAGTGGCTTTATTAACCCAGGTAATTTTTGGAAGACTCGTGTATGTTGGTGTTTTGTCTGTGTGATCATAGAAAATAAAGTCCAATCTCGTCTTGGTAAAACTTCTTCATTTTATTGCTGTACTTTCTGGAAATTCTATGCTGGTTCATAGAGTACAAATTACCAGGCGTGTACAAAACCAGCAATACAAAAATAAAGTAGAATGGTGGAACTGCTGCTGTTACTGTTACTGATAGCCTTGTGGTAAATAAAATAAACGGCTTCTTTACTGTGGTCGTGGATGGTGCATGTGCCAATGTAGTATTCTTACACAACTCTAATAAGTGGCAGCACCCTAGTGCTAAAACGACGTAGACTACATGATATTCCTCAGATGTTTTTATGAGGCGACTAATATGAGGTTGTGCATGGAGCTGGCAGCCTCATCGTATAAAACAAATTGCCATAGAAACCACCTCTCCAAAAGCACACGTATGTTTTCGTGCAGGCTTCCTTCAAGGGGACCAGCGGCAGTTATGGTAGCTGCATGCTCCACTGGGAGTGAAAAGGGAAATGATTGAATGAATACTTCAAAAGGGGTTATGCTTCGCAGAAAGAAAACTACAACTTAAACACTTTATAATGTAATAATACCTGGCTCCTGACCGGGTGGAAGGAAAGTCCCCAGCTTTGCATGCCGTGAAATTTGTTTCTTGTCATTGGACCGAAGGGCTGAAACCCAAGTGCTGCTGGATAGGGAAAAAAAAAAATTCTTTACTGAGAGTGTTGTTGTTGATTAACTAGGGCTGCTGAACTTTTTGCTCTTTTGCAGCCAGTACTAAGTTGAAGACTCCTTGGTATTATCTACACTGTAGATCTAGGCTTTCCTGTGGCTTTTCTGCCATTCCGAAACATGCCGAGTTGAAATCATGAGCTCCAGTTTCTCCAGCTTGACTTGCATTTAAAAGATCATCACATCTGGTCTCAAGCTAGAGTAAGAAGCGCATGGCATACTGTGCATTTCCTGTCATCCAAGGGGGCTCTCTAACTATGCAGAGCTAAAATACTGTGCTCTGGTTCTGGGCTCTCCCAAGGAATTGTCACATCCTGCACAGAGCCACTTCTGAGCTCCCCCTGCCTATCAATGGGTCCATAACGAGATCTTCCTGCATGCAGTCAATCAGGTCAAAACCAAAGAATCACATCTGGGGCTCAAGTGACTTCTCCAAGCTTAGTGTGCAATGCTGGGTTCTGAACAAGTTTCACCACAGGGGAATCCCTGGAATTGTGTGGATTATTTCAAGAGTCAATGAGAGTGTAATTAGCCTCACAGACAGAGATTCACATCCACGTGTATATTGTAGCATTGTGAATAGCTGGTAGTCATATAAAGATGACTCCAGATATGCCTCCATGCATACTGAGAGTGTAAATACCTAGTCTTGCTACAACAACTCAGAAACTGCATTGTTTAATTTCCCTGATTAATGGGAATTTCATACTCGAGAGCTTCAGCATTTGTATTTTGCAGATACTAAATCAAGACAGCTATAATGAATTTAGGGTCAACAGAAGTTGTAGTAAATTTGAACAAGTAATAAATGAATTTTCAAAAATTAGACCCATTTTTCTTGATAAAAATACAGGGTAGAGATACTTTAAAAATTCACTGATCAAAAAGTTACAGGTTTATACTTTTAAAATTAGAAGGGGACAAGCACTATAATATGAGATCACAGTATGCAAAGTTTAAAGCCTTTAGCTTTAAAATATTTTGAGTAATCCTGACATAATGTCATCAAAATTGAAGAAAAACAATATCGTAGAAATAAGCAAAATACAGGGAAAACATGCCTTAAAATTGTCATACTCACATTAGAATCGACCACCTGCATATCCATTCTCTTTGTTGGTATTCTTATAATCCAGGAAAGATTTTCTGTGCCTGTATTCTGCTTTTTTCATATCATATGATCTTAGGGAAGCAGAGACTCGTGCCTCGTCAAAACCAGAAAATCCTTTGAAGCAGTATTTCCCAAAAGATAGACCAAGATTTTCAAAAATTCCTCTTCTCCCAAGTTCTCCATCACTGAAAACTATCAAAGCATCATAAACTGAAAGTTCTAATCTGTCTCTTCCTACAAATGCTGCTTTGGGACATCTGTTCCAGATCAGATTGTGGAAAGACTCATTAGAGTTCTGTGTTCCTCCATGAAGACATTTTGACAACAAGAAGTCTGAAGACAATTCATCAAAGACAGGCTGAATTTCTTTAATGACAAATTTATGCAGCCTGTTTTTGTTAGCCTTGTTTATATCCTTTGGGCACCAATCTCCACAATCTTCATGATCTCCAGCACGGTGCTTGAGAATGGCCATTATGCTTTTTTTCATATTGGAAATTGAACCAATATTTCCTCTTATTGCGGCACCGTAATGACCTTGTATTCTCATAATAGCACTCTTTGTTAATCTTCCAAAATTTCCAATACCCTTATACTTTTTCCCATCTTCTTAATTCTGCTTGCCTTTACATTCTGCAACTTTATCAAGGAGACATCGTCCCATTCATTTCTGAACATGGCTGCAGCATTCTAATTTTTCGATTTGAAGTCCAGGATACATTTGTGGCTTTGCCTCGGCAACAGATTAAAAACTTTTTGAATCCCCATCTCCAAGATATTTTACATACTTCAAACCATGTTTTTCCTCAGATCTTCTAAAAATATTAATCATTCCATTTGATTCCATCAGACCAGAGGCACCCTCATGATTTTTTTGGCATGATTTATGACCTGTCATCCACACTGCAAATTCTTCATCTGTTTTGTATTTCTTTCTAGCCTTACTGCAAGCATCACAGTAATTGGACAAAATTTCTACATCAACAAATTTTGCTGCTCTCACTGGGTTCACAGACAGAACTGTTGCTATGCCATTTTTAAAAACACTTGGGACATGGGAACTGTTTAACAAACTGCAAGACACTTTCAATGCTGATAATTCTGTATCCTTCAATAGTTTCAGGATCAGTGTGTTTCACTGCTGTAGAAGTAACACTATTTAATTTGCAGAATGATGCAGATGTGTTTAGAGTTTTACTTTCAGCTGGCTGGGAATGACAGTTTGACGATAGGCCTAGGCCTATTTCATTTGTCTGACACGTGGCTGTGACTTTCGGTTGTTTAAGAGAACCAGAATACCTGTTACCTCTAAATTTCCTCTTAATGGGCCTATCCTTCCTTCTTTTACCTGATGCTGTTGATTTATTAACACAATCCATTTTATTAAATAAGAAATCACTATAAATCTCACAGAAATCGCAAATTCGACATCGCAATGATACAGGAAGCGACTACAAAGTAAACAAACCAGCCAGCCAAGCCCAATGTAAGCTTGACTCTGATTGGTTGAAGCTGGCGATTTTCTGACTCTCATGAGAAGTTTCAGCCAATGAAATGTTATTTTATGTAAAGGTTCATAATTGTTAAAAATTTTAATCTAATGCCCTTGCTGAACTAAATACCGAAAAAATTATTAAAATATGTTAATAAATAAAAAAGTTATAACAAAATATTTTTTTGCATATATAATTAGCTGATTTGTGGCTGAACATACGTATTTAAAAAATTAATTTAAAATATTTGTAAGCTGAAAACTGCAATAAAAAACATAGCGTTAGGTAGAAAAATGGTGACACTAAACTGTAGCATCAATATTGTAAAAATGATAATTTTTAAACAAAATGCCAAAATATGGGTGAAACCTCCCCTTAAGGCATTTTTTAAAATTGATTTCATTCACTTAGTTTGTCAGTTTGTGATGTACTGTAAACGTTCCTTGTCACAAATCAGCAAGCTTAACTTTGCAGTCAACAAGATTATGATTTCTGTCCACAGGTATCAGCAGATTCTGAGATATCACATGGAACATTCTGAATACGTTCATGTCATTGAAGCTTGCAAAAAGTTTGGGTATGTTCTAGGGTACATGCTAAATTGTTGGCTCAACATTTTTTTTGGTTGTATTTTTGGGTTTTTTTTATGAATCTTTTAGGGCAGGGGTTGGCAACCAATCTTTTAGAGCAGGGGTTGGCAATCAATCTTTTAGAGCAGAGGTTGGCAACTAATCTTTTAGAGCAGGGGTTGGCAACTAATCTTTTAGAGCAGGGTTTGGCAACTAATCTTTTAGAGCAGGGGTTGGCAACTAATCTTTTAGAGCAGGGTTTGGCAACTAATCTTTTAGAGCAGGGGTTGGCAACTAATCTTTTAGAAAAGGGGTTGGCAACTAATCTTTTAGAGAAGGGGTTGGCAACTAATCTTTTAGAGCAGGGGTTGGCAACTAATCTTTTAGAGCAGGGGTTGGCTACCAATCTTTTAGAGCAGGGGTTGGCAACTAATCTTTTAGAGCAGGGTTTGGCAACTAATCTTTTAGGGCATGGGGTTGGCAACCAATCTTTTAGGGCAGGGGTTGGCAACCAATCTTTTAGAGCAGGGGTTGGCAACTAATCTTTTAGAGCAGAGGTTGGCTACCAATCTTTTAGGGCAGGGGTTGGCAACCAATCTTTTAGGGCAGGGGTTGGCAACCAATCTTTTAGGGCATGGGGTTGGCAACCAATATTTTAGAGCAGGGGTTGGCAACTAATCTTTTAGGGCAGGGGTTGGCAACTGTCACAAAGTGGTTTTAAGTTTATAGAGTTTGCCTGAATGAAAGCAAGACCCTAGTATGAGAAAGTCTGAGGAAATAGAATTTAGATGAAAAATGACATGCCTGTGGACAGATGAGACTATTGGCTTAAGGGATAGAACCAGGATTTGATTTTCCCCTTGCCGCTTCGTGACTTCAAACTGGCTATAATCTCACCCTCCTCTGACTTCCTTTAAATACAAGGAGATAAGGTGTATAAAACGACCACAGACACCACTATACAGACGACATAAAGTAAGTATAGTAAGGAGTAGAAGCTGATCCAGTAAATATATTATATATATTTATTTACAAAAAAAATAAAGCATTAAAATGTCATCATCAAGCAATCACATAAATAGCGTGCGTTGTTGCACGGCCTGAAAAACCAAAGTACACATTAAATTGGATAGACACTAGAAAACCCCAACTCACATTCACTCTTTCTGTCACCCTGCTGAGGAACAACAAAAATGGTTAGTGATTAAAAATAACTCTACTTTTGTGGGGGCTGTCCACTTTAGCCTCCACTCTCTAACACAAATAAGATTCTACTGTCTCAGTCCGGTTGACTCTTCCTCAACGAACGTCTACACCGCTTTCCACTTGTTAGGCGATATGCGCCGCTATCGAACACCACTGGAAATGCTATAATAATAGACTTGGAGTAACACAATGGCTCAGTGTCTATCCTTCGAGTAGATACTGAACAGACCCTACTGGTTCTGTCTATTTTCCCCCTCCTTCTCTCTCTCTCTCTCTCTCTCTCTCTCTCTCTCTCCCTTGGTCTCAGTGTCTCTCCAACACTCGACGACTGATGATGCGGCGTCTCCATTACGCTCTTCTCTCGTTACCTTCACGACCCAGGTATGGTAACCCTGTCACCTGTTCCTGAATTCTGCGATGATGATGATGATGAAGTTCTGGCATCAAGCATGAGGTACTTGATTAACTGTCGAAAACTTCTCTGCTGCTGAATAGCTTCCCTCTTTTAACCCGCTCCAGAGTTATAGGAAAACCCACAGCCTTGATTTCCGGCTGTACGCAATTGAAACCAGTCTCACGGCCACCTGCCGTTGCTAGAGACTATAATAGTGATGCTCTCGGCTGTATGATAAATAAACCCCGTTCCAGCTGAAGCATAGGGGCTTCCCTGCCAGAGACCATAGGGTAATTTTCTTTTGCTCCTGACGATAACTCGAGTACTCTGACCCTGAGATATGTCTTTTGCCGTGAATAATTTTATTTGACAAAATTATGCTCCCCACTGTTTCGCCGTGACTCGCTGAAATTAAAAGAAAATGCGTCTATTGTATACCAACTCCAACATAACGCATCTCTAACCCATTAATCTTTATAACTCCCTTACTCAGTACTTCACTCGTCATGTACAACAATACAAAAAATAATATTACCTACGTGGCACTTAAATCTCTCTCCTCCCTCTTTCTCTCGTTCTGAAAAAAACGATACATAAAATATTCCTACTCACGTGTCTCTTCATTCTCACTCCTTCCCCCTCTTTCTCTCTCATCTATAATCTGCCAGGTAAGTAAACAGAACCTCCCGACCTGTCTGCCTCTTATCTATTTGTGACGCGTGGCTACCCACGTGTCAACATTTTCAACTCGGGAACTTCTTTTGTCCGAAATTCCGGGGTCTCCTTTTTAACATTTACACATGAGGTTTCCTACTTAAGCCCCAATTTAAATGAAATCTCGCTATAGGAATAGTTTACTCCTCTAAGCAGTATAATTCACTTACAATGTAAATCTGAACCCTCCGACAATATTTCTCACATTTAAGGCTCAGAAAAATTAACGAACACACCAGGGATTTCCCCATAAAATTACATTAGTAAATACACAGAAATAAATGGTGGTTTTACATAACATTCTACAAATATGGGCACACGTGTTTCTCACAACTTCACACACTCCTATCTACTGCCAAAATCCCAGAAAGAATTATACACACTTTTTACATTTACATCGTTCTACAAAGAAAGTAATGGATGGCGCTGGCGTTTAAAACTTACTTACTTACTTACTTAGTCGTTCCCCTTCTACCGTGAGGTGTAGAGGTTTGGAAGAGAGAGCGCCAGACCATTCTATCAGCTGTCTTCTTCCTGGCCCGGTTCCATTCTAGTCCTCGGTCCTTCAAAGATTGTCTAATGTTGTCCTCCCAGCGGACTCTGGGTCGTCCTGGAGGTCTGGATCCCTGGCTCTTTGTTTCCCATGCTTGTCGTGGTAGCCGATCTTCTCCCATTCTGCAGACATGGCCAAACCATCTTAGTTGGGACTGTTCTATTTGGGTCTGCAGCGATTGGGATTTTAGGCCTTGACGGATCGTCTGGTTGCGGACCATGTCTCTTCTTGTTACTTCAACCACTTTCCTCAGATACCTCATTTCTGAGGTTTGGATCTGGCTTTTGTGGGTTGTAGTCATTGCCCACGACTCGCATCCATATGTCAAGACTGGGACATAGGTGGAGCGGTATACAGCCATCTTCGTTTTCTTACCAACCTCTTTCTTGCTGAGGAATCCACGATTTATGGCCTGAAAAAGTCTCCCAGCCGCTGCTTTTCGAGTGGCCAACTCTTCTTTGATGACTCCCTTTCGGTCTATAATAGCTCCGAGATATTTAAAGTGGTCGACCTGCTCCAGGACCTGTTCTCCCAACTTAATCTGATGTTTTCTTTCTTCTCGTGATATCACCATGGATTTTGTTTTAGAGCTGCTTATGACCATCCCTCTCTTCTCCAGCTCTTCCTTCCAGACTTGCAGGTTGGATTGGAGATGTGCCTCTGATTTAGCAATCAGGGCAACATCATCAGCAAATGCCAGCTCCGAAATATAGACCTGTCTCATCTTCCAGTACCCCACTGAATACTTTCTTGTTCTCTCCTTACATGCCTTGATGACATCGTCCATAAGGAGTATGAAGAGGTAAGGTGATAGGATATCACCTTGTCTTACACCAGTGGTGGTCCTGAACTCTTCTGACTTATGGTTTGCTGTCCTCACATAATTTCTGCAAGACTTGTAGAAGCTCTGTATAGCATGAATCAGAGGTGCTGGAATATTCTTCCTTGCCAAACAGTCCCAAAGTTTGCTCCAGGGGACCCTGTCAAACGCCTTTTCCAGATCTATGAAACAAAGATGGATCTCACTCTTATACGCAAGGGCCTTTTCACTCAGCTGTCTGAGTGTGAAGATTAGGTCTTGAGTACTTCGGTTTGCTCGGAATCCGCACTGGACCTCATCCAATTGTGGCTCAGCTAGGCGTCGGAGTCTCTGCTCTAGGAGTCTAGAGTAGATTTTACCAGGGACACTGAGAAGGGATATGCCTCTATGGTTTCCACATTGTCGATTGTCACCCTTTTTGAAAATTGGTGTTATGATGGCAATCTCCCAATCCTTTGGTATGGTCTTGTTGCACCATGCTGCCTGTAGGACCTTTAGGAGTAATAGGTCGCCTGATGCTCCCATGTACTTAACCATTTCTGGTGTTATACCATCATGCCCTGCTGCTTTGCCCATCTTGATTTTCTCTAGTGCTGCCCTCAGTTCTTCCATCTTTATGTCATCTTCACCATCATTGGTTTTCTCTTCTGTGCTAGTGGTTATTATTTCTGATGCTTCACCATGCTCACCATCCAGGAGTTCTGAGAAATATTCTTTCCATCTTTCCATTACTTCCTTCGGGACAGTAAGCAATTTGCCTTGCTTGTCCTTTATAAATTTGAGAGGGCATTGTTTTTCCTTCCTCATGTTCTTTAGGGTCTTATAGAACAATTTCTGGTTTTCTTGTGCATCTTTTTCTAGCTTTTCTCCAAATTCTTCCCAGGACTTCTGTTTTGCTGCTAGCACTTTGTTCTTTGCTTCTGTTCTGAGTGTCACATATTCTCTATATTTTTCCATTTGTCCTGTTGTGTTTTTAGCTCCTAAGTATTGTTTCCATGCCATTTTCTTCTCTCTTATTTTCTCTTTGACTTCCTCTGTCCACCAAGGTGTCCTCTTTCTCTGGTTCCCAAGTCGGACTTCACCGCATGCTTCTGCAGCAGCTGTCTTTATGATATCCTTGAATTTATTCCAGAGGGTTTCCAAGTCATCAGGTCGTTCTTCTGTGTTGCTCACTGCAGTAGCAATAAGCCCCTGATATCTGGTCTTAATTTCTGGCTCTCTCAGCTTGTAGGTCCTAATGCTCATTTCTCCTGCTCGTTTACTTGGTTTCTTGTGTGATGTTGGGCAGTTCCTAGGCTGAGCAACTCTTTCAGTTGTTCGTTTGATTGTTAGCAGGTAGTGATCACTTCCAATCTCTGGCCCCCTCCAGACTCTTGCATCTCGGACATATCTGAATGAGCTTCTCCGAACAATGGCATAGTCGATCACTGACTTCTCATTCTTGGTTGGTTCACATCTAGTGTATGCATGTATGCGCTTATGGGGGAACTTTGTGTTTGTAATGATCAGATTCTGCTCACTGCAGAATCTAAGGAGTCGCTTTCCATTGTCATTGAGAGTATCTTCTCCATATCTTCCGATAACTCCACCCCATCTAGCATGGTCATTTCCAACTCTGGCATTAAAATCTCCGAGCATGATAACTTCATCTAGGCAGTCATCCACTGTCCTTTGAAGCAGCTCGAAGAATTCTTCCTTGACCTCTGCTCTCTCATCCTCATTTGGCCCATACACTATGACCAAGTTGACTATGGTTTCTCCTTCTTTTAGTTTTACAACCATAATGCGCTCCGAGACAAAGTTCCATCCCTTGATACTATCTTTTTGATTTTGGGCCACAATGCAACCCACGCCCCCTTTAGCTCTTTCAGATATGGGTACACCACTGTAGAGCAACGCGTTGCCATCGAGATCCATGACTCCTTGTCCTTTTTTCTTCGTTTCCGTTATAGCCAGGATTTCTAGTTTTGCTTTCCTCATCTCTTCCACCAGCTCCTCTTCCTTCCCATTTATACTTCTTGTGTTCCAAGTTCCATAAGTCGTAGTCCGTAGTCCGTTCCAGTTCGTCGCCTTTAGAATCAGTCCGGTTTTCTCTCTTGTATTGCTCGTAATCATAGTTTAAGACAAACAGGTGATTGGCCTGGCGTTTAAAACTTTAAGTTTTAATGTCCCCGAAGAAATTAACTACGGGCGAAATTCTAAAAGACCCACTAATAAATAAACGATAATAAAATCCTACATACCTATTATCGCTGTTGTTCCCCGCAATGGAGACGATAATACGAAGTCTGACGGCTGACAATAATTCTTACGAAAGAGAACTGGGCCGCCGTTTAACTGGCTATTTATACACACCGGGGCCACTCCTACGCATCATCGCGAAACCCGCGTGGCCTACAATTGCGTCACGTTACCTGACGGCCGCGTGCTTCCGGACTCGTCATACCGCGTGCCGGAAATGGCGATTATTTCGTAAACAACGAAATCTCCGTGATCGTGAAAAAATCTATCGGAGAAAAAATCTGGCCGAGTGAAAAATAAACCTACCATCGTAAAACGACCCCATTTAATTTATCTCCTCAAAAATACCAGACATGATATATATTCAAATGAGAAGAAATAAAATGGTGAAAATTCAAAATAAAAGAACAGGATCGCCCGGAAATACAAAATAGACGACAGAATCGGGCCGGTTGAAGGACAGAATTACAGTGCGGCATCACAGCAACCAATCTTTTAGTGCAGGGGTTGGCAGCCAATCTTTTAGGGCAGGTGTTAGCAACCTATCAACCTTGATCTACAGGGAGATCTAAGGCATCATTTAACCTTTAGCACGCTGCCGGCGAGACATATCGCCGAAGGTAACCTATGTTCTGCCAGCTGGAGGCGATATGTTACGCCTTGCGGCTGTCATCGTTTCTAGCACATGACTTGTGTACACGTGATTTTCAGCCCCGGATGTTAAGTTGTAATTTTATTTGCAAGAGAGTTAGCTTCCGTTTCCGATCTTAAAAAAGTGATGGGTGTATCCGCGTTTATTTTTTGTAAATTTTTTAAATCGAAATGAATCGGCATCAGACACGCGGCCATTTTGCTCTAATTTTATTGTATTCTGACGCCATGCGGTGGGGATGAAATTTTTGTCTTTATAAGCGCTGAAATTGGTTCTCAGAATATGTTTGATGGCTGAGATGGAAACGAAAGTAAAATGGCCTTTCAAGTATGTATAATTTTCGGGGTTAGGATTAGGAATATCGGAAAAAAATAGGATTACGGCCGAATGTCACGGCTGGCTAGGGAGTTTGTTGCTTTGCTACTGATGATGGGTGTAACGAAAAGATCGTCATTTGATTTGTATTGCTCTATTGGTCAAATGACTTTCATTGAGATGCAAGGGATATGGACTCTTCGTTCGTTGGTCATTTTTTTTATTTTTTTTTTAATTTTAAAATTAAAAAAAAAAAATTTTTTATTTTTTTTTCGTTTTTTTCATCTTTCCTTTCCTCTCTTCCTATCACATCTAACATGTACACAAACAAATTTTATATCATCAGATTCATCATTCATTCATTTCTATACAATCTAAAAATTAGAGCAATTGACCAAAAAACAAAAAAACTATAGAATTTACAAGTCACCCACTATAAAAATGGGGCGTTGTGAAAAAGAATGCAGTGGTTGGGCAAGTTTTTTGAATTTTTATGCAGCGTGCTAAAGGTTAATAGATCTTTAGGTAACTGAGGAGTAAAAAGTCTTGTTAAACTATGTACATTTTGGACTAACTTTTTCAAGTCAGCACTTAAAAGTATGGTGTCCCCAGGTTTAAAGATACCTTAACTGCATTCCCAGTGAAAACCTGCAAGCAAGCGTACTAAAATTCACTTTATTCGTGAACTGTATAAGGCAGGAAACGATCTTTTCTTTGAAGTGAAGTTAACTTTCTGTCACATATTTAGTTTTAATTTTTGATCGCTCTGTCGATGGGACAGCAGAAAGCAGATTGTGTGGCAGAGATGAAAGTTACATAAAGGCTGGGTTTATTTCAAAGTCTAGACACTCTGAAACCTGGAAACATACATGATTTTATCAAGGCAGATCTTTAAAGACCTTGTGTTTCTAAAGTAGAACCCCACAGTTCCTGGGTTGCCTGCCGCTTAGTTAGAATAGTGATATGAACAGATTCCATGTTGTTGTTGTTGTTGTTATTGTTTAACTAGGGCTGCTGTGCTTCTCACTCTTTAGCAGCCAATATCAAGTTGAAGATTCCTTGGTATTATCTACACTGTAGATCTAGGCTTTTCCTGTGGCTTTTCTGCCATTCTGAAACGTGTTGAGTTGAAGACATGAGCTCCAGTTTCTCCAGCTTAGCTTGCATTGTTGTGATGTTAGCGATTCTTTATGTAATTTATCTTGGTAAATAGTCAAATTAATTTATGATGTTGACGTTATTCTTATAACCAGACTTGCTGGATAAGAAAACCCTCATTTGTAGTGATAATCTTTTCTGGACAACAAGTTGCTGACCTAATTTTAATCTTTTCTATACTATTACCAGACAACAGGACCCTCAGTTGTGGGTGCAAGCTTTGTCTTACTTTGCCTCCAAAGAGGACATCTGCAAGTCGCAGTTAATGGAGACTTTATCTCGTATCCTTTTTGTTGCGGAATTTTTGTATTTAATAATTTAGAAATAAATGTGTTAGTCGGTTTCAAATGTTATCAAAATCAGACAAGAAAGGGTGCTTTACATCGGTACTATGGCTTCAGTTTTTAGGCTGTAGATTTTCAAAGCTATCCCCTAGTCTCTACTTTTTTTTTTTATTCGTTTTAAATAATGGTATATCTCAGCCATTTAAGAAGTCACATGATTTTATATGACATGGAGACCACATCATCTGTTTGTGTTCAGACTAGAATGTGTGCCAAGAACCGGACGTTGTTTTTCCTCTTACATTTTTTAATATTAAATAATTATTGCTAATAAATCAGCAAAAGGAACAAGTCTGTATTGTATTACTCAAGCGCACACATTCTTGTTCACTTTGTGTTTTCCCTATTAACACAGAAAGAAGAATATGACTAACTTATTTATTTTCTTAAAATTGCTGAATTGTTTTCATCCTTCATTTTTCCCTGGGGCGCCTAAGTATTATCTCTGTCTTTTGTAGTTTTGTTTTTCTTTTCTCAATGACGTTCTGTGTATATATCTGTCACTGTATCCCAGTGTTGTCCAATTAATTGTCTATCTTGGCCAGCTGCTATGTTATTTTACAATCTTTGTTATGAGTTGATGAAAAAAACAAACTTTTTCTTGCTTCAGTTTTAATTAAATTGTTGGTAGGTTTCAAACTGGTGTTTTGCAAAAGACTGCGAAGTGTGCCTCAAGATTTTTATTTCTCCATTTTTATGAGAAACAGAGCCGGTGAGCTTCAAGTGACAGGGTAGTTAGAGCACTTGTTTCTCAAGGCACATTTACCAGATTTGAAACCTGGTAGCGTCATGCTGCAGTCTACATGGCTGTAAATGGGTACCTGACTCTGCTCCTGAGTTGGGGAAGGCAGAGGCAGTGAGGAAGGGAACTTGCCACCCAACCTCATGAAGCTGAGACCTGTCGTAATAAAGTCTCTAACACTTCACTCCCCTACGGCAGTATCTGCTAAGGGACTACCTTTAACTTTTTCTTTACAGTGCCAATAATTATAAGTTTAGGTGCTGTCACAAAATATATTTGTCTTTATCAACCTGCAAATCCCCACGGAGCATAGGCCTTCAACAAACTTCTGCTAAGTCCTGTCCAGTGCCATCAGCTCAAGGTCTTTCTGTGTCTTCCTCATTCCTTTCATGCCTGTCTCCAGTTCACTTCTCCGTGTGTTTTTTTATCTTTCTCTATTTCTCTTACCCTGGGGATGGCAGAACAAGGACTGGCTTGTAAAACTATAAGGTTTCACCAGTATGTGTCTATTACGTGTGTTCTGCATTATATCTTCTTGGTATTGATCATGATAATAAAACTGGAACGCGCAAACATAGCAATATTTAGAATGCGAATGATTGAAGTTCACTTCGAGGTAAAATTCATACATTTAATCGACACTTGACAAAACAATGAGCTCCATGTTGATGAAAAATGATAACATGCGATTTCATATCAGGAGGTGATCAAACATAATAACCGGTAGGCAAAGATACCGTCAGTAATGGTCATACTGTCCGTGATTTAAACTGCATTGCGACATCTTCGAAACAGTCATTTATTTTAATGAACATACTCTCCTTTTATTAGCCATCCATCTCAGGCATACACTGTAAAACGATCATTGAAGAAGAATCTGTGAATCATGCAGCGGACATATACACTTTTCAGGAGCTCTCACACATGCTTCTGAACACCTCGAAGGACACAAGCCAAAAGAGCCCGTTACTACTCCCCAGCAGACGTACATACGTAATAAGTTATTTTAAACAGACGTCACCAATAGAATTCAATGGTGCGGTTGCAATAGTGGTGCATTTTTGTGCAGCTTCCTTTGTGCCCAGCAATGCATTCATTAGAGAATGCACCGCTGTGCACAAATGGAAGCCTAACAGTGTCCTATCCATCAGCAGCACCTTCTTCTCATCTCTTGTTCCACTGACACACAATATATTGCCATTCAGAAACAGATTGAGAATCTCCAATGTAATAAACCTAGTATGAATGCAAGCCTGTTCCTGGCTGAGATTTTAAACACCCTTAAATGACTTCAGATATTGACAAGAAGAATTTGCTGCAGCCACTGATGGTCATACAGATACTAGCACACAACTCGACTGCCACTCTTTCAGTCGTAAAGGTTAGTTTACCACATTGTTGCTGCAGATTTAAGGAATGTGAGAGTGTTTCATATGTGGCTGGCAATTTATGGTTATAAAAAAATAACTGAATGATGCAGAAAATGTTTCTACATTCAGGACAGTATTAATTCTCATTCTTTTGAGCTTTTTGTTCTATCTAGATAATATTATTTGATAGCTGTTAAACGAATGAACAAACTTCATTTTCAAAGGGTTAAGAATTGGACGCACAGGCCCGTCCAACATTCTGCCCTTCCATTCTCTCTCTCATCTTGTGTACTGTATCCTTTCATTCCCATATGTACTTTAAGCATTAATTTAAAGGCATGCAACATTATAAATGTATTATAACAGCATACATTTACAGTGTCCAATCATAATAAAAATTAAGTATGTTTAAAAAAACAAAACCAAAAAGTAAGAGATGAGTAGCTGGTCTTTGATTCAGCAATTGTATGGTTCTGAGTAATTATTAATGAAGAACAACGCACGTATCAAAATGTTCAATTTAATCAGCTTGATAGGGACCAACAGTGACCAACTTCTCTTAACATCAAATACGAGCTGCAAATTATTGATCCCATAATTTTATTACAAAGACGACAGTACAGTGTTTCCAATATTCATTGGTATGAAACAATCCACTGAGTCCACTGTATTATTTTGAAAAAACTTTGATTGTGGAAAAATGCAAGAAATAATTGCACAACTTTCGAATCTCTGTGATGATTTTAAGATACAATATTCACTGAAACTGTGTATGGCAATTTAATCTCTCATTGGTCAGAAGTTTTGTCCCATTGTATTTGCACTGTCTGTATACACCATCAGAAAGATAAATATTGTTTTGCATTATTTAAAACAAATTATGTCATGTTTTTACACCTGCCTTTTTTTTTTTTTGTTTTTTTTGCAAAACAATACAAAGATCTTCCTAATTGACTACTTTGTGACTTTAAATAAACATTGTTACACCATGTTAACAGGATAGTAATACCATTTTGCAGGACTATATTGTTCGACGCCTGCAAATGGAGAATGATCAAATAGCAGAGGATGAGCGACTTATAAAACAGTACAGAGAAGATACTCAGAAGAAACGTGCCAAAATTGAAGAACTTAAGACCTCGTGAGCCTTTTTTTTTTAAAGTGTTCTAACTGTGAATATCATTATCTACAGCTGCAGTCCAGAATACTTTGAGCTGTGAAGATTCGATGTAGGGAATGTGGAATATCACTCATTAACTCATGTTAGAGCAACCGCTTTAACCATTAAGTGACTTTCACTTGAGTATCTACATTTTAAAATTAGTACTGTCAAACTGAGTATCATAGATATTATAAGTGTTGTTTATGTTTCACCTTAGAAATGAAAATATAAGCCATGTTCTGTTTGTAATTCTGGAATCACTTATCTTTTGATGAAAATGTGAGGCATATTCTATGTGTTACGTATGAATTGTATGACTAGTAAAATTGTAATCCACATTCTGTATGTTATGTTTGAATTGTATCACCAGAAAAAAATATAAGCCATGTTATGTATTGTTATTGTTGGTCAGAATTGACATCATTGCATTCTGGGCAAACCCATAGGTGCTCAGTCTCCCTCAGAAAATGCAGAAGTGATGAATGCTAACTGTTCCTGTAGCACGCTGGTTGTACACACAATGGATGCATCCTCTCATCACTGCTAGTCTTACATTTAATGCCAAATTCCAGCAATCTTTATATTGCTTGATCCATACATTGCAGTGTTGTTCTCTAACAGGCAATCATTAATTGTCTTTAGTGTTTCTCCCTTATCCAAATCCAATGAACCCACTATGGTTGCTCTCAAAGCTTGTCAGTTCTCTCTCATTGCCACTTACCCCCTGCATGACCAGGACAGTAGATCCACACCAGTTCATCAAGATTCAAGGCTTCTATGGAAGTCTTCCATTCATGCCGGAGCCATCCATGTTCTGTATGTTATGTTTGAATTATATCACCAGTATAAATGTAAGCCAAGTTCTGTTTGTTGTGTTTGAATTGTATCAATTAAAGTGTAGGCCATGTTCAGTATGTTATTTTTTAATTATACTGTATCTATCAAATTTAGTGGAAACAATGCTGGATATTTTTTTTAAATGTTAATTGGATATGTTTTAAATGTTAACATTTTTTATTTCCACAGAGCTAAAGTGTTTCAAGCATCCAAGTGCAATATCTGCAGCCATTCACTCGAGTTGCCATCTGTCCATTTTCTTTGTGAGCCCCACTCTTACCATCAACAGTGAGTACCAGTCATCATCACTCATTATTTCCTTTTTTTACTCTTTACGGAGTGAGGGGACCACCCACCACTGCAGCTAGTCCCCTTGTAAGAAAGCTTACATCACGTGCTTCCTGTCCCATGCCATCAGTTCAAGGTCATTTCCATGTCTTCTTCATCCCATTTATGTATGTTCCAGTTCTCTTCTGCATGTGTTCTTTAGTCTCCCTCTACCTCTTCCCATGCATTGAGGCATATCTGGAGTCATCTTTATATGACCACTAGCTACAATATACATTTGTGGAAGTGAACCTCTGTCTGTAAGGCTAATTACACCCTCATTGACTTTTGAAATCATCCACACACTTCCAGGGATTCCCCCTGTGGTGAAATATGTTGTGAACCCAGCATTGCACACTAAGTTGGGAGAACCCAGCATTGCACACTAAGTTGGGAGAACCCAGCATTGCACACTAAGTTGGAGAAGTCACTTGAGCCCCAGACGCGATTCTTTGGCATTGACCTGGTTGACTGCATGCAGGAGGATCTCATTATGGACCCAGTGATAGGCAGGGGGGAGCTGAGAAGTGGCTATGTGCAGGACGTTACAATTCCTTGGGAGAGCCCAGAACCAGAGCACAGTATTTTAGCTCTGCATAGGTCATGCGCCTCTTACTGCTAGCTTGGGACCAGATGTGGCGATCCTTTAAATGCAAGCCAAGCTGGAGAAACTGGAGCTCATGACTTCAACTCAGCATGTTTTGGAATGGCAGAAAAGTCACAGGAAAAGCCTAGATCTTCAGTGTAGAAAATACCAAGGAATCTTCAACTTGGTATTGGCTGCAAAAGAGCGAGAAGCTGAGCAGCCCTAGTTAAACAACAACAACCTCTCTTACCCTGGGGATTCTAAACAATGACAGCCTTGTAATGCTATCATCAGGTTTCCTCAGTGTGTGTCCTATCTATCGCCAGCATCATCTTCTCATCTCTTATCCTTTCTTAACCTGTGGTCCATTGACCCCTTGAATGGACTCAGGGGGTCCATGTACATAACCTGAAATTTGTAATGTACAATTTATAGTTATACTTTTATGTCCATAGCTCTAATCAGACGATCAAAGGGGTCCATAGCCTTCTTCGGGCAATCAAAAGGGTCCATGGCACAAAAAATGGCCAGAAACCCTGGTCTAAGCTGAGAGAACCTACACTTTGTTGCAGTAACATTGTGCACAGACAAACCATTCTTCTTCTTGTCTGATCAGCATTCCAAAGCTGTTGAGATGCTTTGTTGCAAACACAAGACTTTCTCCATTCCTCTCTGTTATCATCTGTCTTCATCTGCCCCAATAATATTAAGGTCAAGCTTTAAGTCTTCTGCCTTCTTGTCTGGTCATCCTCTTAATCTGATTAAATATATGCAGGAGACCAGGGTTCATGTCCAGTGAGGGACCTAGTTGTGGTAGACCTGGCCAACCGGCAGTGTAATATATCTAAAGAAATATGGTGCGGTGCGTAACAGCAAAATATTGAAGCTGCTTTACTTTTACTTACTGCAATAAAGAGGCAGCCCAGTGCCAACATTTTTAACCAGTGCTATAATAGCTACTTAAGATTAATTGGTCTTTAAAACTGTTGAGTGACCACACATTGAAAACATTAGTTTTTTTAAAGCCCTGCATTCACAGAGGTTTGCAATAAGGTGTTGGTTTGAATCACTTTAACATGCTAGTCCACTCAGCTGTAAATGGTGTAGTGAACCTAGTATGGTGTAGTCTCTAACACTTCTCTCCCCTAAGGCAGTATCTGCAATGACACTACCCTTACCTTTATTTGTTGCAATATTTGTTATGAAATATCACTCAAAATGTATTTATTCAAACTATATTTCACAGTTGTTTTGAGAGCTATGCAGAGAATGATATGGAATGCCCAGTCTGTGCTCCTGAAAACAGGTATGTTTTTAATAACATTATGAAATGTTGTTCTTGGTGTTGATTTATAATCATTATGTCTATAGCAACCATGTTTTTGTTATCGCATGTGTATGATATAAAATGAAGAACTTCAAAGTTTGTCATCTCTTCACAGAAAAATAATGGATATAATTCGAGCCCAAGAGCAGTCAAGAGATATCCATGAATTCTTTCATAATCAGGTGCGTACTTAGTAGCCATGATCTCTTTGTTACCCATGTGATAAGAATGATCTATGTTAACAGTTGAACAGCTAAAGGGAAATGCTGAATCAGGCGCTTTGGTTATTTGGGTTTATTCTTTTATTCAGGCTACCAAGATTTGGTTATTTACTTGGTCATACATTAATAAGATGATTTTCTGTCCTTATTAATTTATTTATACTAATTTGCATGCCTGTTTGTCCTTTGTTATACTACAATTTTATGTCTTTTCTTAGCTGGAGAGAGCACCTGATGGTTTTTCTGTGGTGGCTGATTACTTTGGCAGAGGTGTCTTTAATAAGGTATATTATATTGAGACATCAGTTTATCTGGTAAAGAGCTGTTTATGTTTATGCAGTGAAACATATAACATCTTTTGAATAGATGATGACTTATTCACAAAATAAAAGTGTATTGTGACCCCAGTGAAATGCTATCACCATTTATTGGTACCAAGAGAGATAAAGGAATACATAAAACATATTTTCTGTCATTTTGAATTCCGGTAAAACTTATTATGGGAGTTGATATTATTTTTCAAGTGGGTTCAAACCAGAACATTTATGAAACATGAAAAAAAGGGGGTATTGAACGCAGATCTTCAGACATTTTACCTGAGCCAGCAGCTGTTTTTTTTATATAATTATAAGTAAGGAACAAGTGAAGTTCTTTGTGATAAGGGAATTATTTGACAAAATTAATGATTTTAAAAATAAGGCAAAGGAAAGAAATGCCTACTCAAAATTCATTTTTAAAATGCAATTTTTCTGCAGTTTCACAGCATTTTTACTTGATTCCCTGGAAACTATACGGGGCGACTGAATAATATAACATACATAATACATGAGCAACCTACCTCTGCATGATCCATCAGTAATGAGCATTTTTACAGAATTGGTTATGCAGAAGAATAGGCTTAGCAAAACATTTAAAGTCATTCAGTTTCAAGGCTTGTAAGAAAAATGTTGTTTCTGTTTTATTTTGTACATTGAAAATGAAAATGTGTGCCCGTAAATTCTTTTTCACTAAGTAAGAGTTCTGCTGAAAAACTGGTAAGGGAAGTAATATGTAATTTTTTTTTTTTTTTTAAAGAAAATGGTATGGAGTGCGTTTTACATATGGACTATACACTTGAAACACGGGACATTTCGGAGTTCAACTTTTGTCAGCCACAGTAACAAGCAGGCGACAAAGACAAGAAATCAGACTGGTCTAGAGAAAATGGCAATGGACTCTGCAAATGCATAATCAAGCAAAGATAAGATGAGCGATACAGAAAGATGAACAAATAAACAACACATGTGACTAGGAAAAAGTACAACAAATAAGCAAATAAAAATACGGAACCAGAAGGAAAGAAATATCAACACAAGAAATTTAATAAACAATAAAAATCCAAAGTCGAAAATGAAATAACAAGTAAATAGTCCAGGTGTATAAACCATTTTCTTTTCATTTTTTTTATTATATATAATTTCTTTTTAATTTGGACAGATTGCTGATCTTAAGTGCTTTATGTATGCTAAAGAATACAGCTCTTTAGATATCTGCATCAAGAGCAGCCATTACTGAAGATAATTTACTGTGCTGCTTTACTCTGAAATTCAGATTTTTGTGATGCTGAAAGTACTTTTGAAAAATTTTATCAGTATACTTTTTGCCTTTTGCTTTCAGGTAACCTTGATCACAGACCAACCTAGCAAGACAGGAGGAACTAGATAGTTGAGCCAGCGATTTCACTTTATACAATTTTGTACTGCCTGCTTTTATTTTCCTAATTACCTTCATAATGCATTTATTTTTAAAGAAAATGTGATAATGTAAGTTGTGTTAATGCTCATGCAGGTTTTCCCATGCACCAATGTCCAATCTTGCTCATTTAGTGATGAGTATGGTGATGTCTGCATTTATATTTTGATCTCACGTTTACTTCTGTGGCATTTGTATTGTTATAACTGTAGTGAGTCTGTAAGGAGTGAAATGGTTTGATATTGATAAATAAGAACACACTTGTAGAATTAACCTTACACAATAAGTGTGAAGATATCATCAAGAGAGGAACAGGAAAGAGTCTATCAAAGTGCACCATCAAGACAAGAGACAGAAAACATTGGAGATCCATTGCAGCTGACCTTCGATGTGGTGATGGCAGCTGATGATGATTTTGAAAACTCAAGCTGTGACAAAAATTTTCTTTTTGTGCCTGCTTTTTTCTAGTTGTGTAAGCCCAGTTTATATCTTATTAATTTCAAAGGTATTTCCTTCATATGCATGGAAATCTTCATGTTTTGGCATTCAGTTCTACATATGTTTTTTTTTAAATATCTGTTATGGAGTCAATGCCTACTATGTCCTAGCCATGAGAGCCTTAGAATGTTGATTATTGGTGGAGAAACTGTGTTCATGGTGTAGTTGATTGTTTATTCTTGTTGTCATATTCTTATACAAGATGCTGTAATATCAGATGAAAGTTACAGCATCTCTGGGTTTAAAAACTGTGTTATGGAAAAACATGGTACTGAAAATGGCTACTTCAATCTTCCATACAATGTATCAAGTCAAGATTAAAAAGGTTAAATAGTCTTCATTATTGTGATAGTCATGTGATGTTTATTCTGTGTTGTGTGGTATGCACATAACGATACTTCAGGGTTTATATTATTGCTACCACATTTTTTTTTTTAGAAATGCCATTTATCCTAGGTCAGGGAAGTACATAAGGATTTAAATTTGTAACAATACAGCAGAGCAGGGTTTGGTCTTAAATTTGTAAACATGTCTACTTTAAAAAAAAATCTAATTAGAAAATGACATCTTCATGCAGGTTCTTGGGACCAACCTAAAGCACAACGTAGATGTCTGATGATGTAAACAGAATGGCCTTTGTTGAAAGTTAAAATGTACAATGTATATTCCCGTCAATTAATATGAAACAAATATAAAGGTATGTTATCAGGCACTCGCAGGAAATAAAGAAGTAGAACACCAGACAACAGAAAAACAACAGACGTGAGTGGCTTACCCAGGATTTGAACACTGGACCTTCCGTGCGACAACCCCGCCTAGCCATGCAAGCGAATCACACTATCCGCCCTGCCATCTACGCATCATCAAAAAATGATGTTTCAATGGCAGGTCAACAGTGCGAACCACAATACATGACACCAGAAGTCCACCATGGGCAGTTCAGCCTATTAATGACGCAATCACTTCTGTTGTATTTCTATCAAGCAGTATAGGCCGAATCCAACAAGACAAGGACCTTAATACTGTGTCCAGTAAATGATAGTAGACTAGAACAGTGAGAACAGGATAGTGGGTAGGTTTGGTATTGTATAAACATTTATTACACATAATTGAGGGAAACCCTAGGCCTGTAAACAGTAAATTAATATGAAACAAATATAAAGGTATGTTATCAGGCACTCGCAGGAAATAAAGAAGTAGAACACCAGACAACAGAAAAACAACAGACGTGAGTGGCTTACCCAGGATTTGAACACTGGACCTTCCGTGCGACAACCCCGCCTAGCCATGCAAGCGAATCACATTTGTTTCATATTAATTTACTGTTTACAGGCCTCGGGTTTCCCTCAATTATGTGTAATATTCCCGTCAACTACTTCATTTTAAAAATAAAATGAAATTGTTATTTTTGCTGTGATAGAGGCATTCCAGTGAGTAATTAAATTACTTTAATACATCATTCATTACCCTACAGCTCAGTGTGAAGTATAAGCCTTCTAAATATTCACACCAAAAATCCTTCCTGACCTCAGCCATCTGCTTCAGATCTCTCTATGTCTTCTTTATTCCATTCATATCTTGTCTCCAGTTCCCTTCTCCATATTTTTTCAGGTCTTACTCTTTTAATTGCACCCTGGGGGTTCCAGAACAAGGACAGCCTTTCAGTGCAATCTCCTAGGTTCCTTAGTGCGTGTGCTTACCAACACCAGCTCTTTTTTCTCACTGTCATGTTTTTTTCCATCAGTTTCCTCAATGATGTTCTTGTCATACCATTCCTGCACAAGCATCCATTTATAAATGCCTCTATTTAACTTCTTGCATGTCGAGCTTTCTTTGGGCTGCTTCATAAACACTTAATAGAGAACTTCTTCCATATCAATGGCCAGCTTGAATTATAGGAATTGCTTCGAATGACATGTTCATGTTGTTAAAATTATTTTGGCTTTATATTTTTACATGCAGATGTAGTGAGCCTATGCCCAACCTTCCTTTGTTGCCTGGTAGGGTACAATGTTATAATTCTTTTCCCACTTTTCAGTCCCCAGTAAAGTGCATGAAAAATTATTTTACAAAAATAGAGGGGGGTGGGGAAGCTGATAATTTCAGGTACATTACATGTTTGTTGATTTTACTTATGAATTCAGCCTGTCTCATTGACATACCATAGTGACAGATTCTCATCTTTGCTACAAGCAATTCCTTTCAGATGCAGAACAGTGGCATAGTATTTGTTTTCTTATCAATCTTTCTATTTTGTGATATTATACTTTGTTAGTAGTAAATATAATGGTAATAAAATGTTTGTGTCACTCTTAATGGCCTCCACAAATGTTATTTATGGAATGTGCAGACATGTTGGATTAGAATCTTGCTCTTTGTGATTTAGGTTCTGTCAAAACTGTGAAAAAAGTTGGGTTAATAAAAGTATCCCATAGGGAAAGTCTTGCTCTGCAGGTGACCTTGGACCTTCATCAAACTATTTTATGCATAAAAAATATGTTGTTTGTATTGTGGCCGTTAGTGATGGTTGTCTACTATACCCTACTTCTACCTTGTTTGATCATACAGTGTATTATGATCTCTACCCTGAACAGTTGGCAGCTTGTTTATGTTCGATGGTGTTGGATAACTTCTTTCTCACAGACGACAAACAGTTCATAACTGACAAGTGATGAATGATCGATGATTGACTTCACTCTGACAGCAGTAGCAGATTAATGTTGAACTTTATTTACATAAATAAAGTAAAAGATGTGAAATGATGTGCCCAACCTTCCCATGAGGTTGGCAGACTTGTACAGCACAATTTCAAATAGATAATAATACAAGGTCATGCTCTCGCGTTCATTCTTGCTGCCTCAGTGTCGTACTGTCTCTAGTGGTTATTGTTGGTTATAGCTTGAGAACCACTAGTTGTAAATGTTTTACTTGTCATAATATTCTTTATATGTTTTCATTTCTTCTTTTGCGTTCTGGCGTATTTCTTCTGACTGCCCTTTTTTCTGCTGTATCTACTTGCGTATCTTAGTGAATACTGGCCTAACTGCCAGGGATGATGATTTACCAAGTTATTCTTCTTGCTAGTCTGTCAACTTGCCTACTATTTCTGCCCTACCAGTAATAGACTCGTAAATGTTCAACATAGCTGGTTTGTTTCAAAAACACACACATTTTTCTTGTACTGGCAACACTGTCTTCTTGTCCTCAGAATAATTCACAAAAACTGTCATACATGACGTAGCATGGATTGAGATTGAGTGTCTAGACAACAGTACATTATTCTGCCAGCACAGAATTCAACCAAAATCCTTTTGGCTTATCGTCCGATAATAACTCTCAATTGCGCAAGCCACTTCTTAATATGATAACTTTACACGCTTGGGAGAGAACCCACTCTAGCTCTTAATGGTATCGGGTTTCAGATCTGACTGATTTAATTTTGAACCACGATTTACCACAATGACTATTCCCAAACATTCTAGAACAGACTTTGTCTCAACAACAACTCACCCAAACCCGTGAATTTACTATCGTGTAGCTGAACTTACTTAAAAAAAAAACGCCAAACTTAACTTTATAATTCTCGGCCAAAGGTCAGCCGCTACCGAACTGTATGATCAAGGGACGTCAACCCTACTCTTGTCCTCTTCTTCAATGTATTAGGGATTATTGCCCTTAGCTTACAAATGTAATTTCACTCATAAAAGTCAATCTCCTTACAATATAATTCTACCCAAATTTCTGTCTCCGACACGAACTGTTACAGTATAATGCTGTGCCATGAGGCGGAATTCAGTGAACTCTTGACTAAACAACTCAGTGATGGACTTCGCTGAACACCTTGATTTTCTATCCCATAATCAAAACCAGATGTGGGACCAAAAAAAAAGTCACAGCATTTGGATCTGAAAGTCCACAAAGAACCTGAGAATAAATGTAGCAAATAATATCCAGTTTATACTGGAAGAAGCATCGACAGGTATGGAGTCATATACCATGGCAGCAACGTAGACGAAGTTGGAACAATGGACAGTGATTTAAAGATAAGGATACTGAAGGACTTTTTTTGCTTTTGAGAAGTAAATGGAAATACAAGAAATTAAGTCCAACACAGAAATATGAATTTTCAACTCAAATGTTCATCAATCCTAATACATGGCTCAGGAGGACTTGGCATGGGTTTGTTGAAGGCCAATGCTCCTTGGGGAGCTAAAGGGTACTGATTGAATACATGGCTCTGAAATAAGGAGAGAAAAATGACAAACAAGAAGTTACAGATTTTCCTAAATATGTGCTTCCTCAGAACAGAAGAACTGATATGTTTTGACAGAATCACCAATGTGGAACTGCAACAGGGAGTCATACAGATGACGGTAGGTCAGGATATTGCTGGTGGTAGATTATGGAAATTAACTAATGGCATCACAAGGCAGTCTTTTATTTCATGAAGTCCCTGAGCTGCAAGAAGTAGGAGGAACGAATGATTATGCATTCTACCCATTGTTTACATTTCTGCCCTGAATTACATGCAAATTTATAGCATAATATTAATAGTTGCCCCCATGCAAATAATTTACATTGTGGAGAAATTTCAAATAGATATCACGTGAATTCAGAAGTCATAACATATTACTCTGACCTGAGCTGTAGATATGATTTCATAAGCAGTGGAAGCTTTTACGATGTAGGTATTTCAGCACTTGATGTTCGATCTATGAAGTTGACAGTTGTAAACTTATCATTCAAAATTATTTTAAAAGTGGGCATGTGGCAATACACAATTTTGAAACTTGATAAGCCTACACAATGCAATACATTTTCCAAGTACACAAAGTACTGGTAAGTCTGAATTGAGCTCCTTCAATTTAAGCTTAAAACATTCATGCTATCAAATCACTCATTACCCTTTGACACACATTACTCAAGGCACTGCATTGCAGAACAGAATTTAGCTGATAAGGCAGAAGGCAAGTGTGCTGCAAGAAAGGTCAGAATGCACAGCAACACTACTATCGACTCTAACCATGTGTGCCCCTTATGTGGCAGGGCCTGTAGGGCCAAAATAGGACTAATTAGCCACATGAGATCACGGCACAGAGGTGTCACAACTCAAGTCTGAAGCTGTCGCCATCTTTGCTTGCGATGGGCAACTATTATTACCCTTTGACTGTCTTAGGAGCATAGGCTTTCAATGAGTTCATGCCAAACCCCCCAGTTCTGTGCCATCCATTCAGGTTCTGTCCATGTCTTCTTTTTATGTCTCTAGTTCTCCTCTATGTGTACTTTTGGGTCTCCTATTTCTTTCCTATAACTGACCTCGAAACCCTCGAATCGGTCGGTTGGATCGGAGGGTTGATCAGTGAGTTAACAATTCACTATCGTAAAACAAGCTATTGTTACCGAAACAGAACCAGGCTCGACAGTAAACATGACTCACTCTAATATCTTGGGGGCTAAGGAGATTTCTAAAATTGGATACTGGAATGTAAGAACTATGTATCAAGACGGAAAATTGGAAGAAGTAATTAAAGAAATGGATAATTATAAGTTGGACTTATTGGGTGTCAGCGAGTGTAGATGGACGGGGAAGGGCATAAAATATATTTCAGAAGAAAAAAAGCAAATTATATACTCTGGTAGTAATGATAATCGTCACACAGAGGGAGTAGCCATCCTAATGACACAGAAAGCAGCAGCATCGCTTATCAGCTGGGTACCTATCAATGAGAGGCTAATATTAGCTAGATTTCAGACACGATTTTTCAAGCTCTCAATTGTACAATGTTATGCACCAACTAACGACGCTCTTGATACCACAAAAGATGACTTCTATGAAGCACTTCTAAGTACCATCAACACAATACCCAAGCATGACATAATAGCAGTCATGGGTGATTTTAACGCCAAAGTAGGTGACAACAACGATGGAGTACAAAGATATCTCGGTACTCATGGCATAGGCTGTTTGAATCAAAATGGCGAAAGACTTCTAGAACTTTGTGAAATATCAAACCTCGTTGTGGCAGACACCATCTTTCCACATAAGAATATCCACAAGATAACATGGAATTCACCTGATGGCAGAACTAAGAACCAGATAGATCACTTCTGCATAAGCGCAAAATTTCGCTCATCAGTTCAAGACGTCAGAGCATACAGAGGTGCAGAGATCGGAAGCGATCATAACCTCTGCATAGCTAAAATGAGAATTAAACTGAAGAAGTTATACCAACCGAATAAAAATAGAAGAATAGATGTACACAGACTGCAATCAAATGATATAAAGAAGGAATATAATGTCAAAATGAACAACTATTTCGATGCTTTAGGCAAAATTGACAACGATATCACCACCAAGACAATCGATACTAAATGGGAACAACTGAGAACAGCAATGACAGAAGCAGCTGTAGCGACCACCGGATACCTAGTACATAAAAAGAAATAATGGATGAGAGAAGATACTTGGGATAAAATACAAGAAAGGAAAACAGCAAAACTTAAACTACTAGCAGCAAGTACACATAATGCAGTTGAATCTTGCAAACTAACTTATAACTTGTTAAATAAAGAAGTGAAGACAAAAACTCGAAGAGATAAAAGACATTTCATCAATGAACTGGCCGTAGAAGCTGAAAATGCTGCAAGAACTGGTAATAGTAGGTGCCTTTATCAAATTACAAAACAACTATGTCACCAGCCTACTGCTATGGAAACACCTGTTAAAGGTAAATTAGGGAATTCAATACCAACAGAAAAAGAACAAATGAAGAGATGGGCTGAGCACTTCATGGAGGTGCTAAACAGACCACCACCAACAGTAACACCTGATTTTAATAATGAAACATCCACAACCACCTTGCCAATAACTTGCGATGAATTCACGCTGGACGAGATCAAACAAGCCGTTAAAAGATTAAAAAATTTTAAAGCTGCTGGAGTTGACGAAATTTCAGGGGAAATGATTAAAGCAGTTAATGACAACAACCTCTTGAGAATTTTAGATATTATAAATGAAGTATGGAGAGAAGAACAACCACCACAACAATGGAAAGACAGTATTATTGTAAAGTTACCGAAGAAAGGTGATCTATCAGACTGTAATAACTGGCGTGGTATATCTCTATTATCAGTACCTGGAAAATTATTATGTTGCATGATGTTAGAAAGACTTAAATTGCATGCTGACGAAAAGATCAGAGAAGAACAAGCGGGTTTCAGGCCGAAACGATCATGTATTGATCAAATATTCACACTAAGAACAATTATAGAAGAATCAGTGGAAAGGCAATCGCCACTTATTATCACCTTCGTCGATTTTCAAAAAGCCTTTGATAGTCTACACCGCCCATCATTGTGGAAGATACTTACAATCTATGGTTTTCCAACAAAATATGTGAATATAATCAAAGCGCTATATGACAATGCAAGATGTTGTGTTAGAACAAATAAAGGGAATACAGAATGGTTTACAGTAGAAACAGGGGTGAAACAAGGCTGTATTATGTCACCACTACTTTTTGGAATAGCTATTGATTGGGTTATGAGAAACTATACCCACAATGAACAATTGGGTATAAATTGGACAAATGGAAAATTCCTGGGGGACCTGGATTTCGCAGATGATGTAGCATTCTTAAGTTCAACACCAAGACAATCCCAAGAAGCAATAAATAATTTGTGTCATCTCTCGGTTAAAATTGGTCTCCAAATAAATGCCTCTAAAACTAAAGCTATGAACTTTTCTAACGAGACCTTTGATATCATCTTGAACGGGGAAAAACTACAGAAAGTTGAAAGTTTCAATTATTTAGGCAGTAAAATGACTCAGGATGGTGACACAACAAGAGAAATCCATACTAGAATTGCTTTGGCAGCTAGCGCCTTCAATAGATTATCTAACATTTGGAAATTACGATCATTGAATATACATACCAAGCTTCGTCTGTTTAATTCAAATGTTATCTCAGTGTTAACATACGGCTGTGAGAGTTGGAAAATAACAAAATCATTGGAGAACAAGCTGAATACATTCGAGAACAAATGTCTTAGAAAACTCATGAACATCAGTTGGAAAGAATTCAAGACTAATCGACAAATAAGAGAAGACTCTAGGCAGAAATATGTCTCCGACTATATAAGGAAAAGACGATGGTCATATATCGGCCATGTCCTACGAATGCAAAACAACAGAATACCACTACAGGCGCTCACTTGGGTTCCTGAGGGTAAGCGGAAAAAAGGAAGACCAAAAGAAACACTCAGAAGAACAATAATATGAGAAGGAAGAACGTTGGGCCTAAATAATGTGCAAGAGCTAAGAGGAGTGGCGTCACAACGAACAACCTGGAGAGCACTGGTTTCTGCCTTATGCGCCGTGTTTGGCGCTTAAAGAATTTATTATTATTATTATTATTTCTTTTTACTTGTGGTTTCCAGAACAAGGGCTACCTTACAATGCTATAATCTAGTTTCTTTAGAATGTTTCCTATCCAACACTAGTTTCTGTCCACACCATGTTTGACTGGTTTTTGTCTGGTTCCTTCCACCATTTGCACTTGGATAATCTTTTCATGCCATTTTAATCAA
The DNA here is from genome assembly GCA_024509875.1 of Oreohelix idahoensis. Classification (NCBI taxonomy): domain Eukaryota; kingdom Metazoa; phylum Mollusca; class Gastropoda; order Stylommatophora; family Oreohelicidae; genus Oreohelix; species Oreohelix idahoensis. The sequence continues at coordinate 67,853 of JAMPIV010009238.1, forward strand.
GTTCTATTCTTTGTGAGCACTTATTTATGATAGCTCTAACTTCTTGGCCATCTGTGTTTTGTTGTTCTCCATGAGTTAGAGCCGTGTAATAGGACTGCCTTGATATTTGAGTTGAAGATTCTGAATTTTGTTTTGGACAGGTTTCTTTTGATTTCCATGTATTTCCTAATGTAATGAAAGTTGCCCCAACCCCTGCCTTTCTATGTACTTATTGTGATCTCACTGGCCAGTCCTTTTTGGGAAATGTATGGAGATCAAAACCAACGGGCTGATCACCCGTTTGCCAGTCACTTCGATTACGGAAACAACAGCAAATGGATTGATTTGCCGTTGCCCTAAAGACGCCAATAGGCGTGATGGGAAACAATGGCAAAGAAAACCTATCTGCTGTTGCCCTAAGACGCCACTAGGCGTAATGGCCACTGACTGCTTTGACGGTCGGTGGCTAAGGACGGAAGAAGAAGAAGAAGAATGGAGATCAAAAGAAATCAGGTCCAACTAACACATCACAATTTTCAATTCAAATGTCAAGTCAGTCCTAGAGTATGGCTCTGAAACGTGGAGAACAACAAACAATAGGCTACAGACTTTCATAAATGGATGCTTGCGTAGAATAGAAGGATTTAAATGGTATGACAAGATCACTAATGTGGAACTTATGACAAGAACTAGACAAGCGCCAGTGGAACAAGAGATGAGAAGAACACACTGGAGATGGACAAGGACACACATTGAGAAAAACTGTTGATAGCATTCCCTGACAATCCTTGTTCTTGAATCCCCAGGCTTAGAGAGGTAGAGGAAGACAAAAGAATACATGGAAAAGAGAACTGGGGGCAGACATGAAGGGGAGGAGAAGACACGGAAAACCTTGAGCTGATGGCACGTGACAGGAAGACTTGGCATAAATTTATTGAAGGTTTATTGGTAGTTGAAAGAAGAAGACGACTGCCCAGTCCTCCAGCTTCATTAATGTTGCTGCCAAGAAAATGTAAAGGTTCACATCATAAGGGGGTGTGGCTCCTGATAAAGTCTAGCTAAAAACTGTTAATGTATTAATAGTTATTGGAGGGCAAGTCTGGTGCCAGCAGCCGCGGTAATTCCAGCTCCAGTAGCTACGGTAGTCGTACTGATGACAGGTCGTTGCTACTGGTGTCAGACTGTAACGGCCAGCCCGTTCCTCTGACTATGCCAGCTGGGGCATGCTGCATGGGCAACAGCTTGGCCTCTTTGTCCAAGTGCCACTGAAACTTGTTTCGGGGGGTACGCTCCTATAGTCAGAAATGACTGAAAGGGAAGATAGATTAATAGTTGTATACTGAAATGACTGAAAGGGAAGATAGATTAATAGTTTTATACTGAAATGACTGAAAGGGAAGAAAGATTAATAGTTTTATACTGAAAGGGAAGATAGATTAATCGTTTTATACTGAATTGACTGAAAGGGAAGATAGATTAATAGTTTTATACTGAAAGGGAAGATAGATTAATAGTTTTATACTGAAATGACTGAAAGGGAAGACAGATTAATAGTTTTATAATGAAATGACTGAAAGGGAAGATAGATTAATAGTTTTATACTGAAATGACTGAAAGGGAAGATAGATTAATAGTTTTATACTGAAATGACTGAAAGGGAAGATAGATTTATAGTTTTATACTGAAATGACTGAAAGGGAAGATAGATTAATAGTTTTATACTGAAATGACTGAAAGGGAAGATAGATTTATAGTTTTATACTGAAATGACTGAAAGGGAAGATAGATTTATAGTTTTATACTGAAAGGGAAGATAGATTAATAGTTTTATACTGAAATGACATAAAGAGAAGATAGATTAATAGTTTTATAATTCTTCTTTGATCCTTAGCCGCCGACCGTCAAAACATTCAGTGGCCATCACGCCTAGTGGCTCTTGTAGGGCAACAACAAATTGATTCCACTTTGCTCGGTCGGTGGCCATCCTTTGTGCAGTGCCCCAACTCTGGTTCATTCTTTGCATCTCAGCCTCCACAGTCCTCCGCCAGGTTGTTTTTGATCGGCCTCTCTTTCGTTTTCCTTCAGGGGTCCAAAGCATAGCTGTTCTTGTGATGGCATCGGGGTCTCTTCTGCGGACATGGCCAACCCAGCTCCAGCGTCTAATAGTTTTATACTGAAATGACTGAAAGGGAAGATAGATTAGTAGTTTTATACTGAAATGACTGAAAGGGAAGATAGATTAATAGTTTTATACTGAAAGGGAAGATAGATTTATAGTTTTCTATTGAAATGACTGAAAGGGAAGATAGATTTATAGTGTTATCATGGAAGGAGGTGCCCCATGTAGTTCCCCGAGGTCTCTGAGAAGACAAAGAATAGAAATACTGCACCATCAGGCATGTTGTACAAGCTGTCTAATATGAGGTTGCGCATGATGCTGGCAACCTAATCACGTGAAACACGTTGCTACAGAAACGTTTGCAAGAGCATGCGAATGCTTTCTGCAGTCTTCCTGCAAAGGGACCAGCTACAGTGGTGGCTACATGCTCCACAAGGAGTGAAAAGGAAAATATGATGATGGAGGAAGACCTAGCGACCAGGAACAGTTAGGTGGAGAGTTGAAGCCATACCTGAAACATCTAGCCAGATGTTTGAACTCACATAGCGGGATGGAGATTGTCACGAAATGGATTTAGGACTAGAGACTGTCTACATATAGTGACAAGACACTAGTGAGAAGAAAGACTGAAAAGATAGATTTTGAAGAAAATGATAGTGAAATGTGAACAGTTGACACTATTGGCTCCGAGGTTAAGAACCGAGGTTGATTCTTTCCTCGCCACTTCGGACGTCTTATGTGCTATAGTTGTCAACGACCTCTAGCTACCCTAAGGGGATAAGGTTATATCAAGATTCACAAACACCAAGATACAGACAACATATAGCTGCTGTACTTAAATGAAATGACTGATGCCAGCTACAATTTATACAAGTTTATTATACACCTATAAACAAACAAACATATGCATGTCCCATACATAAAGTGCGAGGATGCACACCTGAAAACAACAATCAAGCACAGTTAAAAATGCATCAACCCCAACCCTCCTCCCACACTTGCAACCTGCAGGGGGAAAGAAGTTTGGATTAGCAAAAAATAAACCACACTGCCCTAGGTGTCGAGTCCTCCACTTCAACAACTATTCTAAATTAAATGTTAAGTGCACAGTCAGCTGGAACAACTACAAAGTGTCTACACCAACTCTGCGCAGACTCTGTTTCTACACAGCCTATCCTGAAATCTCTTGCACACTGCTACACAATTAACTCGTCAAAAAAACGTCAGCAGCTGTCATCTGCTATACTTGGGACAACACTGCGACGACTTCTGTGGAGAGTATGGTCACCCTCTCTCTCTCCACCATTCTGGAACTGATGACTAAGGTTTTAAAAAAAGAACCCCACTGGATTCTGGAAATTGGAATAGGTAGCTGGTTTCTCCAAACACCTCTGGAGTTACCTGCCCTCTCCCTCCTATGGGTTCAGGCCTTCGGCGTTATTATGGCCGGGACGAAGTGAAATAATTACGACAACGCTGGCAGCATGCCAATTTTGCGTGTGTAACAGAACGAGCTTAGCGCTCATGGATTTTCCCACGAATGCTATTTCCACTAGAGAAATGTCTTCCCCTGCCTGGAAAAACGGGTTTTTCTCTTTTCTTCGTCCTTCTCTGGCAAGATCTCAAACCCTGTGTCTGAGATGCCAATCTTTTTGCCGGGAGAAATTTATTGCAACTTCCGCTCTGCTCCCTCAAAAAGCCGCGCTACCTGCAAATTTCGAATTTTCCCACTGAAGGCAATCGATAATTTGAATCAGGAACGCGGCTTGGCAATTAATTTTTAGAGACCGAACTTATGAAATTCGTGCGTATTTATTATCAAGACCCCACGCGCCGACTTCATGACGTCATATGCGCGGCGTGGTTCTAAGCCAATGGGAGCTCTGCATTTCAACTGCAGTTAGCTCTCAGCCAATCAGAACCTTAAATCATTCTGATGCAACCGTGCATGGTTTTAGACAAAGAAACGGAATTAAGCCTAGCCCTATACTGCAGCAAATGAAGCAAAAATGGCCGCAAATAATATTTAACTAAAATCCCGAAAATGCGTCTATGGCCACATGCCATATCTTTAAAAAGACTAAAACTGGTGCCAATCTGATCTAGGCTCTAAAGTCCTTCATCTAGAATAATAATGCAACAGTTCCCTACACACCAACACTAAACAAGACTACTAGTCATAGAGAAGGAACATAGATGTAGATGAGATGAAACTCCACCGTAATCTCTCTGAAAAAACGTAAATAAATAGAAGGAGAAGAAACATGGGGAAGGATTTTTCTGTAATCCCTCCTAGAAATAGTGAACAAAATGCAGGGGAAAAAGACATGGGCCATTTGAAAGACAGAATCTCAGTACTTTCGTCACATCACTCCCACCTTCGAAGATTGAGCAACGATCTCATTACTGAAATCTCTGTGTTTCACACTGGCCCTTAACTCTGTCTACAAGGCTGTCTGTCCTTACCCCTCCTATTCAGTGTTCTTCGGCCTTCCTCTTTTGCGTTTCCTCCTTCTTCCTCTCCTAGAATGAGCTCCTATGCTCCGTTGGGAGAGTTGATCTCTCTTCGGACCTTTGCCGTCTAATGGCGGGTCTGAACTTTCCCTTGCTATGACCGTCAAAAGGCTGTCCTGGTCAGCTGATGTGACCGGCGGGCGCTGTGGTGACCTGGCGATGGCGACTTCCTCGCTGCGCGTCAGCGGGTTTGTGACCGCTGGTACAGTGCGAGAACGATGCAACGTCTCGGGTTCCTCTGGTGTAGAGCCTCCGATTTCTTGCTGGGTTTCTATTGAGTCCTCACTGATCTCAATAGCTTCTACCTTTGGGAAAAGGTAGGTAATATCTGCCCCTGGCAGTGGTTCTGGACTCGCTCTTCCCCTACCAATCTGAAGCGGGACAGAGCTCTCCAAAGTAGCTCCTTGCAAATGCGTAAGGTCGCTTTTCTCACTCTTTTCTGGCCTGAAAAGTTGGTGAGATGAAACTGTAGACCACGGGAGCTCTCCGTCTAACACCCGAGTTCTACCCTCAACCTTGCCCTCCCCTGTGAGAGTTACTGGCGTCAGTTGGAATGTGTCCTGCAGTGACACTTGACGGTTTAAGATCCCGTTAGATCGCGGAGAATCTGAGATAAAGCTCTCAGTGACTGGTTCCAATGTTCCTTGAAACAAATTGGAAAATATAGCCAATTTTTCAGGCTCCTCGTTACAAGAGTCGTTTCCTGTAAACGAGATACGAGAGTTGTGGGGCCCATCTCCGTTTATAGGCAAACGGATACTCAGATCACTGTCCTCCTCCGTTTGAGTAAAGTGCTGGTCAGATGGGGCTCCAGGGCTGGTTGGAACTATATGCTCGCTCAGACCGCTATCTTGTGCCCTATGAAGATGGCGCTGGTCGTTGACATATGTAATACCGCTCTTGTCAGTATGTCCCTCACTTGAAGGAGCTAATACCATCGGGGGCCTAATTCCGACAACAAAGAGTGTACTTCCTGAATCAGAGGCGTCACCACCGTTTGTCCGTTAGGATGCAAATGGTTGACAGACGAATTAGCCTCTGCATATAACATACCACTGTCCTGAGAGGCCTCTAACCTCTCCGTAGCACGACAGGGCTGTTCGAGCTCCCTTGGGGCTTCGTGAATTAGGGGTTCTCCTTTTTCACGTATCTGGCCTGCAGTAGGCCCCCTTGCATCAGCAAGGATCGGTGCGGATGGGTTTCCCAAAACTAAATATGGGTTTCCAAGAATGAAGTCATAGGCTGGCTGAGCCGTTACAGCTGCCTTGATGGTGCCAGACACGAACTTACATTTCACCTCAATATTGGCTACCGGAAAGCACTGTGAAGTCCCTTTCCTTAAAACTCCACCAATATTGACCTTTTCCTTGGTCATCTGCCAGAGCTTCACCAGATGTCGGGCGACTATGCTGGGGTATGTAAGCCCGCTGTCAAATAAGCATGTAGTCTCAGTCCCGTTCACTTCGGCTGGTCCGCTGTTGGAAAACAACTTCTCTGACTGGAAGAGTTTCCACTTCTTCCCTTGTTTCACCCTCACAGGCCTTAAACAAGCCACCTGATGAGCGGGTTGTTTGTTTGGGCACCGTGTTGTCCAATGAGAGGTAGTCCGACAGAACCTACAATATCTCTCATTATCTCCCCGGTTCCTGGCGAGTTCATGAGAAGTCGGCCCCTGTGTTCTGTTATGCGGCTGGGAGCGCATGTTATGACTGGGAGGGGGCTCCTTGCGAGACGGCCCTTGCTGTTGGTGAGCTGAAGAGGAAGGCGAATGCGATGAAGATGCTCCTTTGTCCGGGGCTGGCGGGTCAGGGTGTTTTCTTTTCTGGCCCAGTACTTCAGCCTGTGCCGTCTGGAACCTTTCTGCAAATATAATTATCTGGTCCAGTTGCTGGGCGCCCTGCTGCGCCAGGTACTTCCTTAAGTCTGGAGACATGTTGGCCTTTATCTGTTCGCACAGAACTAATTCTTCCAATCCTTCAAAAGATTTAGCCAAACCCGACAACTCTCTCCAGCGAGTGAGGTAATTCCTCAGCCTCTCTGCGAACTGGGGAAAACTTTCTCCTTTCTCCAGTCGACTTTCCCTAAACATCGTTTGGCACTTCCGGGGAGTCCATTGGAATCGCTGTAACAGGGCGTTCCGCAGTGCCTCAAAGTTATTCTGGTCATCCACTAGCATCTTGCTATAGACTTCATACGCCTGGTTCTTCAGCGACTGAGATAATTTGAGACACCAAAGGCTAGCATCCAGCCCGTATGCCTTTGCCATCCTTTCAAATTTTTTCCAAAAATACCTCAATTTTCTCATTCCCGTTAGGAAAAGAGTCCATCGGAAAATTCATGGCTGCCATCCGGGGCCCTCCGTTTCCTGAGGTGTCTGTCGCCCCTGCTCCGGTAGAATCTCCGTTAGCCGAACTGCCTTCCGAAGATCGGTACTGCAGTTCCAGTGAACGCAGGGCAAGTTCATGCTGTCTCTCTGCTGCCTTCTCCTGTTTCGCTGCTTCTGCTGCTGCAGCCCTTTCCTGCGCCTCCCTGTCTGCCTTTCTCTCCTCTGCTGCTGCAGCCCTTTCCTGCGCCTCCCTCTCTGCCTTTCTCTCCTCTGCCTGTCGGGCCCTCTCTTCTTTCTCCACTTCCAATTTACGCAGGTCCATCTCTGCCAGTCGGGCCCTCTCTTCTTTCTCCGTCTGCCGGTCCTGTTCCCTCTTAATGTAAGTCCTAGTCTCGGCCTCATTCATCCCCATGCTTTTAGCTGCGTCCTTCCATGCAGTAAGTAGCTTGACCAATTCAGCCATCTTACCTGACAAATCAGCAGTACTCACAACGAGGGGAAATGACAAAAAAAAAAGGAACAAGAAAAATTTACTGTTACCTACTTGGAATATGCTGTCGCAAAAACCCGCACTCAGACTAGCACCAAGTCTGACTAATAACTACCTGAAAAAAATTCAAGTTATCCAGCTACCCAAAACCCGAATTTACTTTCCTGTTAAGAAAAAAATTCGATTAGCCATCAATTACTTCTAAGTCATAAACAACCTTACTACAACTAACATCTAAACTGACTACAACCTGTGGAAAAAACTTATAGCTGGATCAGTCTTAATATAGCTCAAGTCTAGGGGATTTTTTTTAGAAATCTATTTCCAGAACTTTCTTCAGAGACAATTTATGAATCTAGAATTGATCCCAACAAAGATGATCCCAAGGACGACGCCACCCACTTTGTCACGAAATGGATTTAGGACTAGAGACTGTCTACATATAGTGACAAGACACTAGTGAGAAGAAAGACTGAAAAGATAGATTTAGAAGAAAATGATAGTGAAATGTGAACAGTTGACACTATTGGCTCCGAGGTTAAGAACCGAGGTTGATTCTTTCCTCGCCACTTCGGACGTCTTATGTGCTATAGTTGTCAACGACCTCTAGCTACCCTAAGGGGATAAGGTTATATCAAGATTCACAAACACCAAGATACAGACAACATATAGCTACTGTACTTAAATGAAATGACTGATGCCAGCTACAATTTATACAAGTTTATTATACACCTATAAACAAACAAACATATGCATGTCCCATACATAAAGTGCGAGGATGCACACCTGAAAACAACAATCAAGCACAGTTAAAATGCATCAACCCCAACCCTTCTCCTCAAAAAGGCAACCTGTATGGGGACAGAAGTTTGGATTAAACAAAAATAAACCACACTGCCCTAGGTGGGGTCTCGATGTCCTCCACTTCAACAACTATTCTAAATTAAATGTTAAGTGCACAGTCAGCTGGAACAACTACAAAGTGTCTACACCAACTCTGTTTCTACACAGCCTATCCTGAAATCTCTTGCACACTGCTACACAATTAACTCGTCAAAAAAAAACGTCAGCAGCTGTCATCTGCTATACTTGGGACAACACTGCGACGACTTATGTGGAGAGTATGGTCACCCTCTCTCTCTCCACCATTCTGGAACTGATGACTAAGGTTTAAAAAAAAGAACCCCACTGGATTCTGGAAATTGGAATAGGTAGCTGGTTTCTCCAAACACCTCTGGAGTTACCTGCCCTCTCCCTCCTATGGGTTCAGGCCTTCGGCGTTATTATGGCCGGGACGAAGTGAAATAATTACGACAACGCTGGCAGCATGCCGATTTTGCGTGTGTAACAGAACGAGCTTAGCGCTCATGGATTTTCCCACGAATGCTATTTCCACTAGAGAAATGTCTTCCCCTGCCTGGAAAAACGGGTTTTTCTCTTTTCTTCGTCCTTCTCTGGCAAGATCTCAAACCCTGTGTCTGAGATGCCAATCTTTTTGCCGGGAGAAATTTATTGCAACTTCCGCTCTGCTCCCTCAAAAAGCCGCGCTACCTGCAAATTTCGAATTTTCCCACTGAAGGCAATCGATAATTTGAATCAGGAACGCGGCTTGGCAATTAATTTTTAGAGACCGAACTTATGAAATTCGTGCGTATTTATTATCAAGACCCCACGCGCCGACTTCATGACGTCATATGCGCGGCGTGGTTCTAAGCCAATGGGAGCTCTGCATTTCAACTGCAGTTAGCTCTCAGCCAATCAGAACCTTAAATCATTCTGATGCACCGTGCATGGGTTTTAGACAAAGAAACGGAATAAAGCCCTACCCTCTAGCAGCAAATGAAGCAACAATGTCGGAATTATATATATATATATATATATAAAATCCCGAAAAAACCGTCTAGCCGCATGCCATATCTTTAAAAAGACTAAAACTGGTGCCAATCTGATCTAGGCTCTAAAGTCCTTCATCTAGAATAATAATGCAACAGTTCCCTACACACCAACACTAAACAAGACTACTAGTCATAGAGAAGGAACATAGATGTAGATGAGATGAAACTCCACCGTAATCTCTCTGAAAAACGTAAATAAATAGAAGGAGAAGAAACATGGGGAAGGATTTTTCTGTAATCCCTCCTAGAAATAGTGAACAAAATGCAGGGGAAAAAGACATGGGCCATTTGAAAGACAGAATCTCAGTACTTTCGTCACAGAGATGTATATAACCGGGGGAAAAGACGAATCTGCCTTCCAGAATTTACAGCCAAAAAAAATTATAATGCTATGTGGATGTTAATTTTAACAAAATTAAAAACAAACACGTTAAAAAAAAACCCAATTCTAAGCACAAATTAAGAATGTGAGCATGCCATGAAAGCTTTGAAAACAAATGAGGCTGAATGAGATTCGTGCTCATGGTGTCCATACCAACTTATCTTCTGTTTCTCAGTGCAGGCTTACTTCGCTGGTGCCTCTTCTGTGAAGTTACTTGTCTCTTCTTTTCTTATGAGATTTTTGTGTGTTTTATTAAAGTATCTACAAAACGTTATGGCACTCGCCCTGTGACGGACACCCAGGCAGACGCAGTGCCGGGCCCTCTGCCTCAAAAGGGCCCAACCCCTACTATTGGGGGTCCTTCTCAATTGCCCCGTGGAGCCAGGAGGCATGAGAATAGAGCTACTGGCCAAGCAAAGCAAAGACCACTTAAAATAATGCACTGGAATGCTAAAGGCGTCAACAGTAAAAAAGATGGCTACAGCAAAAAACTAGAGCTCGAAAGTATCTTGAATGAAGAGCAAGTAAATGTATGCTGCTTGCAAGAAACCCACCTCAACAAAGACATAGCCTTCAAAATCACAGGCTACCAGTGCTACCGATCCGACCGAATAGACAGGCGAAAGGGTGGAATACTGACACTCGTGAGGAATAACATCAGTGCATGTCAGCTTGAAACATATATGGAGGGGGCGGAATACCAGATGCTTCATCTCAGGACAGACAGTACAGAATTCCACCTGCTCAACTACTACTGTCCGAGTGACCGCCCACTGGCACTAGACACAATCCCAGCAAAAGAAAGACTGATTGTGTGCGGAGACTTCAACAGTCACTCAAATAGCTGGCGCTATGATCACATGGACAGGAGAAGTGATGAGCTTGAAAACTGGCAGGATGACAATGGGCTTATCCTGATTAACCAGCCAATCGACCCACCAACCTTCTACTCGAGATCATGGCACACCACCTCTACACCAGACCTGGCATTCCACTCACCAGGCCTGGAGTGGAACACCACACGTGTTGTAGGGAAACAACTTGGAGGCAGCGACCACCGGTCAATCTTCCTAATTGTGGAAAATGAACTTGTCAAGGAGAGCAGCACTCTCTCTAGGTGGAACTACAAGAAGGCAGACTGGACAATGTACCAGCATCGTACCAGTATACTGGCTAGAGATCTTTCTGTAGACAAAGACATCAATAAGTTAGTCGATTAATTCAACAGATGCATATTACAGGCTGCTCGTGAAACAATACCTAGAAAGGCTCGTAAGCACTACAAACCATATTGGAATAGTGAACTAGAGCAGCTGCACAACGACGTGGAAACATCTCGAAAGCAGGTAGAGACCAGTCCATGCCAAGAACACCACAATAACTACCAGCAAGCTAAGGCCAAATTCCAAAGGGCCAAGTTGCAGGCAAGGCGGAGAAGCTGGAAGGAGAAAACAGAGTCCTTGAACTTCGAAAGAGATACAAGGAAACTGTTGAAGCTGGTAAAACAACTTAATGATGAGGGTACAGGGAGAAACTCAAAGATTGCACTGTACAAAGATGGAAACATCCTCATGGGAAAAGAGGCAGCTGATCACTTTGCAGATACCTTTGCTAAAGACAACAACATCGAAGTTAGCCCAGAGAAGCAACAGGAGACTCGTGAGAAACAACAATACGCAGAACGAGATGGAACCATACCTGAAGTTATGGAGGCACCAATCACATTCAGAGAACTGGAGCTTGCAATATCCAAATTGAAAATGAGAAAGTCATCAGGAGTTGATGGAGTGTCCAATGAAATGATTAAGAACTTGGGAACCGCAGCAAAAGCAAAGCTGCTGCAGGTCTTCAATATCTGTTGGAACTCAGGCAGAGTTCCACAGACCTGGAGGGAAGCAATCATGATACCACTCCTAAAACCAGGAAAAGACAGTTCCACTGCCTCCAGCTACAGACCAATCAGCCTTACAAGCTATCTCTGCAAAATTATGGAACGTATCATCCACCTCAGGCTACAGTGGTACCTTGAAAGTGAAAACCTTCTTGTATCACAGCAGGCGGGCTTTAGGCAGTGTTACTCTACCGAAGATCAGGCAACTTACCTTTCCCAAGAGATTGAGGATGCGTTCCAAGATAAGAAACTGGTACTAGCAGCATGGATAGATCTAAGGAACGCATTTGACAAGGTTTGGAAAGAAGGGCTTCTGAAGAAACTGAGAAACTGTAGAGTGAATGGTAGGATGTACAAATGGGTGAAAGCATACTTGAGAAGAGCCCGAGTACAACTAGATGGCCTCAAGAGTAAGAAAATTCTACTGCGTCATGGCGTCCCTCAGGGAGGGGTTCTGTCCCCCACACTTTTCATAGTCTACATCAACGACCTGGTTGCTGAACTACCACATGAAATGAAAGTGGCAATGTACGCTGATGATCTGGTAATATGGTGCACAGATGAGCATACAACAGTGGCCACCAAACTGCTACAAAGAGCTATAGATGCCTTAACCTCGTGGGCAAATAGATGGTGTGTCAGCATCAACACAGACAAGTACAGCACTACGCTCTTCACCCTCTCTCCCAAACAAAAAGCTGGTGTCATCAAGATAAATGAAGAGCTCCTGAGAGAAGATAAACAACCCACCTATCTCGGAGTTACATTCGATGATAGGCTGACATGGAAGCAGTACATCAACAAGGCAGCAACAAAGGCCAGGAGGAAGTTAGCCATTCTGAGAAAACTAAGTGGAACCACATGGGGAGCCAGCGGGAAAATACTTAGTAAAGTTTACCAGCAGGGCATACGACCACACCTGGAATATGGGTCAGCTGCGTGGTGTCCAGCATCAAACACCACATTACAAGAGCTAGATAAGGTGCAAAACCAGGCGCTTAGGGTCATCATGAGGGCTATGAAATCAACGCCTATAGTGGAGATGGAGAAAATGGGGAGGATACAAGCACTGCGAGAACGCAGAGACACGAAAGTGCTAACACAGGCAGAAAAGTTCCTCTGAATGCCAAGCCATCCAATGAAGGACAGATTCCAAAACCTAGCAATGGGGCGATTGAAAAGAAGCAGCTTCATCCACCAGGCCAAACGATTTCGTAGACAAACCTCAGACCTGTATGAAGTTGACAGCCCCCTAAAGTCTGTGCCAGAACAAACCCCTTGGAGAGAAGAGCCAGGACTACCAATACACATCCAGACAAAAGTGAAAGGAATATTCGACAAGGATGAACAGAACAGCGTGCAACGTAGGACAGTCACTCTCAGTTTCCTGGATGATGAATACCCACAGGACCTCTGGGTCCGAGTATACACGGATGGGTCAGCACAGAACGCAGTCAAGAATGGAGGAGCAGGAGTGTACATAGAATACCCAAACAACACTAGGGATACGGTCAGAGTACCAACGGGGAAATTCTGTAACAACTATGATGCAGAAATCCAGGCAATCAAGGTGGCAACTGAGAAACTGTTGAACACCAATCTCGGTCTACAGCCTGTGGTATTCCTGACAGATGCAAGATCAGCACTCCAAGCACTTCAGTCCAGAAAATTGCCAGGTATACAAGCCCTACTTTCTGAACTGTGCAACCAGTGCAGGGTCGCCATGCAATGGATACCGTCTCATTGTGGAATACCAGGAAACGAGAGAGCAGACCGACTGGCTAAAGAAGGTGCTGCAGACGAGCAACCGGATGTACCAGTTACGTACCATCAGAAGAAAAAGATGATCAAATCAATCAGAAAGCCACCAACACCAACGCAGGATGACTACCAAGCTATGAACAGATCAGAACAAATTGTCATTCTGCGCCTCAGAACAGGACACAACCGACTTCGCAACCACATGTATACAAAATTCAAGATTGGCAATTCAGCCATGTGTACATGTGGACAGGCACCCCAGACTGCGGAACACGTACTTCAAGATTGCCCCGAATATGATATATTGAGGCAAACCCACTGGCCCAGAGAAACAACACTGGAAGCAAAACTATACGGACCTCTGTATGAACTACAAAAGACAGTGAAGTTTATACAAGAAACAACATTGCAGATATAGACAATATAGTTCAAGCGAACGAAAGAAGAAAAGAAGAAGAAGAAGAAGAAGAAGAAGAAGAAGAAGAAGAAGAAGAAGAAGAAGAAGAAGAAGAAGAAGAAGAAGAAGAAGAAGAAGAAGAAGAAGAAGAAGAAGAAGAAGAAGAAAAGCGACCAGCTAAGCATTCGAAAAGAAAGTACACTTTTCCAAGCTAGAATTCGCAGCTATAAATCGTAAAAGGTACAGTTATTATCGCCCCATTGCAAATACTACCTTAGGGGAATTAAGTGTTAGAGACTTCACCCTTACGATACTAGGTCTTAGCTAAATGAGTTGGCATGACCAGTTACCTCCTTTTGTCTTCCGTAACTTAAGTAAAAGGTAAAGTTAAGATCGTTCAATTGCAAATACTGCCGTAGGGGAGTTAAGTGTTAGAGACTTCGCGCATGCCTTAGCTTAATGAGCTGGTATGACGTTCCCTGCCTTTGTCTTCCCTAACTTAAGAGAAGAGTCAGATACACATTTTTGCGGCGTGGTAGACCAGGGCGTGATGTTACCTGATTTCATAGCCTGTCCCTTCACCTTCGGGAGCAAGTGCTGTAACCACTCAGACGCTCATGCAAGTATATCCACCGTTGCGAGTTCTAGCATGGAAGAAAGTAACCTAGTGAGACGATCCAGAAATTCCCTAACATCTGTTGGTGGTATATCTCTTCCCTGTTCTTGAGTATATCTCCCGTCACTCTGGTGAGTTTTGAGATGTTTGTACTTTTATTCATTGTATGTTACCTTCTTATTGCACACATTTCATGGCTTTAATAAGGAATAGGAGGGTGTGAAAGCCCCCGGGGGGAGGGGGGCGGATAATTTATAATAACTATTTATTTGTCATTATGAATAGAATACATGTTACGAGTAGAGTCAGTCGTGGGGATTTTTCAAAGTAGCGCGAGTTGTCGTGATGTCATTCCCCCCCCCCCTTTTTTTTCATTTTCTGCAGTACTGTATGTACGTTTACGAGACTCAGTTTTACACTAATGACTGTCGTACGGAAGGTTAATTGTTCTAATTGGCCCGTCTGAGTAGAGTGGATGTCGACAGATACGCGAGAAGGTATAGAAAATAGATTTTTCACAGGTGGTAGATTGATGGAAAGATATGTCTCTGGAGTGATTACGTTGTCTCTTCCAGCCTATCCGTACGACTGTACTTTGTTGCAAGACAGCTTTTACCTCCCTATCAAGAATAGATAAGTTTCTCTACACACAACACAGCCATGTGACAACAAGACACACAAACGCAAAAACTACGGATAAATGGGTATGGGTCTGACCAACACATAAAGGTAAGTTTCTTTGTAGTTTATTATCATTTAAACTCGACAACATCAAAATATCTAAAGGAAAAGATCAAAGAGTCATTTACATGCATATGAAATAAAGCAGAAAAAGTGCACCCTTCCCGAATGGAGAAATAAACCATAAAATTATTAACCCAAAGGTTGAAGGTTAGCACTATATTACAGAATGAACAGTAGTGGTACTCTTTGAGTCCCAGTAAAATAAACAAACTTTTAGACAAATCAGATATAAGGATAGTTTTCGCGCAAACAAGAAAATACTCGCACACTCTTTCAAGCAGTGGCCACTCTCACGATCTTACCTAATCACAAAGAGCAAGATTCTAATCCAACATGTCTGCACATTCCATAAATAACATTTGTGGTGGCCATTAAGAGTGACACAAACATTTTATTACCATTATATTTACTACTAACAAAGTATAATATCACAAAATAGAAAGATTGATAAGAAAACAAATACTATGCCACTGTTCTGCATCTGAAAGGAATTGCTTGTAACAAAGATGAGAATCTGTCACTATTGTCATAAAATTAACAAGTGATACAACGTAAAATGATCACTCTCTTGCTACACTCGCACCGACCCGAACAACAATAAAACTCTTGATTCTAGAGGCAGGGGCTATATTTATTTTTACAGCCCATTCAGTGACAAAGCAAACATTAAACAAATAAACTAGCGAACATCACAAAACCCAACAAAACACCCAACAGTGCCCGATGCTAATCTGAAGAAGCAAACAAAGCACAGAATAGTTAAAATCATAATATAATACTGAATGAGAAACACCACGCTCTCACCTGTCAAACTGTCCTACGCCGCCACCTGACACACTCAACTATCACACACACACACACACACTCATGTGTGTCATCCAATGCGACTAGTAAGGTGTTGTGCGTGGGGCTGGCAATCTCACCATGTAACACAGGTTGCTACGGAAACCACTACTGCAAGAGCACACACTCAGCTATCACACACACACACACACTCATGCATGTCGTCCAATGAGACTAGTATGGTGTTGTGCGTGGGGCTGGCAATCTCACCATGTAACACAGATTGCTACCGAAACACTACTGCCCTAGCATATGAATACTTAATATGGAGGCAAACCACACTGTTGGCCCCATGCTCCCTCAGGAGCGGAGAAGAGAAATATTTACCTTGAAGTGAGCCCACGTGCTCTCACAACCATTCCTCACATAACCATAATTAAATAATCATAAAATGGACATAGAATAATATTCAACTGTATGTACAACAAATACTCTCAGTAATGAGAATAAGCTACTACCTCGTAACTGATCTATCTCAATATTCGTTACTGCATTCTGAAGCATGTCGTATGTGACGACTGGTGCGACTGAGAATCTCATCACACGAAACACATCGTTACCGAAACAAATCACTGCCATAGCATAAAAATGCTTCTTGTCGGCTTGTGATAGACACCAGCCACATTGGTGTTTCCATGCTCCGCCGGGAGCAACCAGAGAAACACATGTCTCAACAAAGGAGTGGCCTCGCGCTCTCCAGAAATCTAAATACATATTCTCACCTCACAGTAACCCATTAAATATACAGTAGAATTATCAATAAACGTGAAATACACTAAATTACTCTTACATAAAGAATACAATATAATTATTCTCGACTTAAACCAAACTGGGACTAAATACACAACGTGCCACATGGCGTAACATTAAGTGATAACTAAGAGTGTTAAATGCAGACTCCTTGCGCCGCTTTTCATGACCACGTGGCCGCCATCTTGATATTATCTAATATAATATGTTATCATCTAAATTAAAGTAAAAAATCGCTTCTCTGTCCAGTTTCATGTACGAAATAGTTTCCTACTAAATTTGCCTTTCTGATGAATGAAATAATCGCTCTTACAGCCGCAATCTGGACTTAGCATTAGTGAAATCTACCCGCACATTATCTCCACTCAATTATATTTGACTAAATTATCAGGTCCTGGAAACACATTCACTTTTTCATTTAAACATTAGAACAGACACGCTGAATACTAATAATAAAACTACAGAATACTAAAGCTAATTTAAATTAACTCACGTGCTGATTCAGACTTATAGAACACGAATGCTAAATTCTACAAAATGCGCTAAGACTTACAGCTTACGTGCTCTGGTCCATCTGCTACCTTCACTGGTCGCCTCGCCTCGTTTGTTCTCTCGGCTGGGCTAATACTAGGAAAGGTCGCTGCTGGCTACCGCACGCTTTTTATAGACTGCTAAGCCTAAACACTCACTTACTCCGCTCGCGCCGTAATCGCGCTACTTAAATAACACTCGCGATTATCGCTTAGGAATAGCGAAAACACAAATAAAACTTACAGCTATTTAATATAACACACGAATCTCAAATATAACTCACAACTATACACCACAATTAATATTTAGGCGTTATTGTGGCCTAATTAATATATTTTCTATCTCGTTAGAATTTTCACATCCCAGCATGCTTCGCGCACAACGAAAATATGTGGGGGACAAACATGCCTTGAACTGAAGTGGGGGTGGGGCCTCAGGGGCGTCTTCCCGGGCCCATCACATATCTCCCTCCTGATTTTGTTGTCGTCCCGACAACATCACCACCTCTGGCGCTTCGATCGTAGCCTCTTAGATCGTTGGTGCTGCGTATGACTCTTTCTCTGCGGCGATGCTTTGGGCTGAGCTTCTGTCATCGGTACAACCCGGCTGGGGACTGTCTTGGTCGACATGTCCCTAGTTGTGCTTTGTCGGGCTGGCAGTTGCTGTGGTCTAGAAGATTCGCCTACTTGTGCCGCGTCGCTGCTGGCTTGTGACATCTGCTTGCCAGTGCATGTAGCTGTCGAATCTGTAGGGGGATCGCTCTTGACGTGTTCTGCACTCATTTTGCGTGGACGGTGGCTTACATTCCCCACAGTCTGCTTTTCATGTGTCTCCTCCTCTGAACCTTGACTTGCACTCCCTCCTCTCTGCTTAAGACGAGTTTCCTCCCCTAACCGACTACCAATCTTCTCGGCTCCCTTAGGGTGACAGTTGTCACGGTCATCTCTTGGCTTGCACCCGGAAGGAAACCTGGTTGTGGTAGCACGTCTCGGGAAAGAGCTCTTTGAGGGACAGGCGGCTATCAAATGTTCAGTTGACTTGCATCGAAAACATCTCTTCGGAAGCGGGCCTTGAGGGCACTTGGCTGCCATGTGGTCTGACAGGTCTCCACAATTGTAGCATCTTATCTTTCTGGGCTTCCTCTGTGCCATGGGTCGCTTTCTGCTGCCCTTACACTCTTGACCGCCAATGCCGCATACATAAATTGCTTCCATGCCCTGGACCGATGGTTTGCTGTCAAACTCTACTCGTTCATTCCTCGCCAGACTCCGGAATCCCTTTCTGTAGATCTTGGTCTGATGTACGAATACATCAATACCTCCATCATCTGGCGTGATGAATCCCCATCCCCTGCGGACACTGTACCACTTGCAAACTCCTTTTCGCCTTGTCAGTGCAGCTGCACTGGTCGGTACTGTCAGCTCACTGCTTTCGTTAACAACAGCTTGACTCTCACATACCAGAACATGCACCTCCTCGTCGTGCTTTGGCTGTTCCCGCGGACACACCTCCTTGTCTTGCGTTGGCTGTTCCCGCGGACACACCTCCTCGTTGTGCTTTGGCTGCTTCCGCGGCTGGCATGGTGCTCTCTTTCTCTGCACCTCCTCTTGTGCTGGCGAACTGGCCTCTGACATTTGTGCTATCTGGGACTTTAGGAAGGATAATTCTGCTCTGAGTGCCTCCTCCTCCTTCTTAACTTCTGCACTTGCTATCTGGACCCGTGTCTCAGGCTTTTTACTTCCACCATAAACAGCATATTCCCAAGGGAAATTCCTGTTCACCTCACTGACTTGTGGTTGCTCGCTGTAGGCTTTTTTTTACAATTTCCAGTAACTTCTCAGGGCTGGCCTTGGCTCCACCTTGTATCCGTAACTCTCTAGATACCATTGGTGTAACGTTGTTCCATATCATGTCTAACTTGTCTTCTGCGCAAAAAAGGCGCCACCTTCCACGCGGCTTCCACATCCTCCACAAACTCTTGCCAAGTGGGTCTCCCCTCTCCACTAAATAACCTTATCTCTGGCTCCTCCACGTACAATATCTTCACAGGCGCATTAATCGATGCCATCTTGCTGCAGGACCGCACTGCTGGGTGTTTACACTATTTGTTCGTCTGCTGTTTGCTCGGTGTCACTGTCTGCCTTATCCTGCCGACGACGCCAATTGTGGTAGGGTGGGCGAGATAATGATGATGATGATGTTGTGATTGTGATATCACTCTCTTGTCACACTCGCACCGACCCGAACAACAATAAAACTCTTGATTCTAGAGGCAGGGGCTATATTTATTTTTACAGCCCATTCAGTGACAAAGCAAACATTAAACAAATAAACTAGCGAACATCACAAAACCCAACAAAACAAACAAAACACCCAACAGTGCCCGATGCTAATCTGAAGAAGCAAACAAAGCACAGAATAGTTAAAATCATAATATAATACTGAATGAGAAACACCACGCTCTCACCTGTCAAACTGTCCTACGCCGCCACCTGACACACTCAACTATCACACACACACACACACACTCATGTGTGTCATCCAATGCGACTAGTAAGGTGTTGTGCGTGGGGCTGGCAATCTCACCATGTAACACAGGTTGCTACGGAAACCACTACTGCAAGAGCACACACTCAGCTATCACACACACACACACACTCATGCATGTCGTCCAATGCGACTAGTATGGTGTTGTGCATGGGGCTGGCAACCTCACCATGTAACACAGATTGCTACCAAAACCACTACTGCAAGAGCACACACTCAGCTATCACACACACACACACACTCATGCATGTCGTCCAATGAGACTAGTAAGGTGTTGTGCGTGGGGCTGGCAATCTCACCATGTAACACAGATTGCTACCGAAACACTACTGCCCTAGCATATGAATACTTAATATGGAGGCAAACCACACTGTTGGCCCCATGCTCCCTCAGGAGCGGAGAAGAGAAATATTTACCTTGAAGTGAGCCCACGTGCTCTCACAACCATTCCTCACATAACCATAATTAAATAATCATAAAATGGACATAGAATAATATTCAACTGTATGTACAACAAATACTCTCAGTAATGAGAATAAGCTACTACCTCGTAACTGATCTATCTCAATATTCGTTACTGCATTCTGAAGCATGTCGTATGTGACGACTGGTGCGACTGAGAATCTCATCACACGAAACACATCGTTACCGAAACAAATCACTGCCATAGCATAAAAATGCTTCTTGTCGGCTTGTGATAGACACCAGCCACATTGGTGTTTCCATGCTCCGCCGGGAGCAACCAGAGAAACACATGTCTCAACAAAGGAGTGGCCTCGCGCTCTCCAGAAATCTAAATACATATTCTCACCTCACAGTAACCCATTAAATATACAGTAGAATTATCAATAAACGTGAAATACACTAAATTACTCTTACATAAAGAATACAATATAATTATTCTCGACTTAAACCAAACTGGGACTAAATACACAACGTGCCACATGGCGTAACATTAAGTGATAACTAAGAGTGTTAAATGCAGACTCCTTGCGCCGCTTTTCATGACCACGTGGCCGCCATCTTGATATTATCTAATATAATATGTTATCATCTAAATTAAAGTAAAAAATCGCTTCTCTGTCCAGTTTCATGTACGAAATAGTTTCCTACTAAATTTGCCTTTCTGATGAATGAAATAATCGCTCTTACAGCCGCAATCTGGACTTAGCATTAGTGAAATCTACCCGCACATTATCTCCACTCAATTATATTTTAAGACTAAATTATCAGGTCCTGGAAACACATTCACTTTTTCATTTAAACATTAGAACAGACACGCTGAATACTAATAATAAAACTACAGAATACTAAAGCTAATTTAAATTAACTCACGTGCTGATTCAGACTTATAGAACACGAATGCTAAATTCTACAAAATGCGCTAAGACTTACAGCTTACGTGCTCTGGTCCATCTGCTACCTTCACTGGTCGCCTCGCCTCGTTTGTTCTCTCGGCTGGGCTAATACTAGGAAAGGTCGCTGCTGCTGGCTACCGCACGCTTTTTATAGACTGCTAAGCCTAAACACTCACTTACTCCGCTCGCGCCGTAATCGCGCTACTTAAATAACACTCGCGATTATCGCTTAGGAATAGCGAAAACACAAATAAAACTTACAGCTATTTAATATAACACACGAATCTCAAATATAACTCACAACTATACACCACAATTAATATTTAGGCGTTATTGTGGCCTAATTAATATATTTTCTATCTCGTTAGAATTTTCACATCCCAGCATGCTTCGCGCACAACGAAAATATGTGGGGGACAAACATGCCTTGAACTGAAGTGGGGGTGGGGCCTCAGGGGCGTCTTCCCGGGCCCATCACATATCTCCCTCCTGATTTTGTTGTCGTCCCGACAACATCACCACCTCTGGCGCTTCGATCGTAGCCTCTTAGATCGTTGGTGCTGCGTATGACTCTTTCTCTGCGGCGATGCTTTGGGCTGAGCTTCTGTCATCGGTACAACCCGGCTGGGGACTGTCTTGGTCGACATGTCCCTAGTTGTGCTTTGTCGGGCTGGCAGTTGCTGTGGTCTAGAAGATTCGCCTACTTGTGCCGCGTCGCTGCTGGCTTGTGACATCTGCTTGCCAGTGCATGTAGCTGTCGAATCTGTAGGGGGATCGCTCTTGACGTGTTCTGCACTCATTTTGCGTGGACGGTGGCTTACATTCCCCACAGTCTGCTTTTCATGTGTCTCCTCCTCTGAACCTTGACTTGCACTCCCTCCTCTCTGCTTAAGACGAGTTTCCTCCCCTAACCGACTACCAATCTTCTCGGCTCCCTTAGGGTGACAGTTGTCACGGTCATCTCTTGGCTTGCACCCGGAAGGAAACCTGGTTGTGGTAGCACGTCTCGGGAAAGAGCTCTTTGAGGGACAGGCGGCTATCAAATGTTCAGTTGACTTGCATCGAAAAACTCTATTCGGAAGCGGGCCTTGAGGGCACTTGGCTGCCATGTGGTCTGACAGGTCTCCACAATTGTAGCATCTTATCTTTCTGGGCTTCCTCTGTGCCATGGGTCGCTTTCTGCTGCCCTTACACTCTTGACCGCCAATGCCGCATACATAAATTGCTTCCATGCCCTGGACCGATGGTTTGCTGTCAAACTCTACTCGTTCATTCCTCGCCAGACTCCGGAATCCCTTTCTGTAGATCTTGGTCTGATGTACGAATACATCAATACCTCCATCATCTGGCGTGATGAATCCCCATCCCCTGCGGACACTGTACCACTTGCAAACTCCTTTTCGCCTTGTCGGTGCAGCTGCACTGGTCGGTACTGTCAGCTCACTGCTTTCGTTAACAACAGCTTGACTCTCACATACCAGAACATGCACCTCCTCGTCGTGCTTTGGCTGTTCCCGCGGACACACCTCCTTGTCTTGCGTTGGCTGTTCCCGCGGACACACCTCCTCGTTGTGCTTTGGCTGCTTCCGCGGCTGGCATGGTGCTCTCTTTCTCTGCACCTCCTCTTGTGCTGGCGAACTGGCCTCTGACATTTGTGCTATCTGGGACTTTAGGAAGGATAATTCTGCTCTGAGTGCCTCCTCCTCCTTCTTAACTTCTGCACTTGCTATCTGGACCCGTGTCTCAGGCTTTTTACTTCCACCATAAACAGCATATTCCCAAGGGAAATTCCTGTTCACCTCACTGACTTGTGGTTGCTCGCTGTAGGCTTTTTTTACAATTTCCAGTAACTTCTCAGGGCTGGCCTTGGCTCCACCATGTATCCGTAACTCTCTAGATACCATTGGTGTAACGTTGTTCCATATCATGTCTAACTTGTCTTCTGCACAAAAAGGCGCCACCTTCCACGCGGCTTCCACATCCTCCACAAACTCTTGCCAAGTGGGTCTCCCCTCTCCACTAAATAACCTTATCTCTGGCTCCTCCACGTACAATATCTTCACAGGCGCATTAATCGATGCCATCTTGCTGCAGGACCGCACTGCTGGGTGTTTACTATATTTGTTCGTTCGCTGTTTGCTCGGTGTCACTGTCTGCCTTATCCTGCCGACGACGCCAATTGTGATAGGGTGGGCGAGATGATGATGATGATGATTATGTTGTGATTGTGATATCACTCTCTTGTCACACTCGCACCGACCCGAACAACAATAAAACTCTTGATTCTAGAGGCAGGGGCTATATTTATTTTTACAGCCCATTCAGTGACAAAGCAAACATTAAACAAATAAACTAGCGAACATAACACCAAACCAAACAAAACAAAACACCCAACAGTGCCCGATGCTAATCTGAAGAAGCAAACAAAGCACAGAATAGTTAAAATCATAATATAATACTGAATGAGAAACACCACGCTCTCACCTGTCAAACTGTCCTACGCCGCCACCTGACACACTCAACTATCACACACACACACACACACACTCATGTGTGTCATCCAATGCGACTAGTAAGGTGTTGTGCGTGGGGCTGGCAATCTCACCATGTAACACAGGTTGCTACGGAAACCACTACTGCAAGAGCACACACACTCAGCTATCACACACACACACACTCATGCATGTCGTCCAATGAGACTAGTAAGGTGTTGTGCGTGGGGCTGGCAATCTCACCATGTAACACAGATTGCTACCGAAACACTACTGCCCTAGCATATGAATACTTAATATGGAGGCAAACCACACTGTTGGCCCCATGCTCCCTCAGGAGCGGAGAAGAGAAATATTTACCTTGAAGTGAGCCCACGTGCTCTCACAACCATTCCTCACATAACCATAATTAAATAATCATAAAATGGACATAGAATAATATTCAACTGTATGTACAACAAATACTCTCAGTAATGAGAATAAGCTACTACCTCGTAACTGATCTATCTCAATATTCGTTACTGCATTCTGAAGCATGTCGTATGTGACGACTGGTGCGACTGGAATCTCATCACACGAAACACATCGTTACCGAAACAAATCACTGCCATAGCATAAAAATGCTTCTTGTCGGCTTGTGATAGACACCAGCCACATTGGTGTTTCCATGCTCCGCCGGGAGCAACCAGAGAAACACATGTCTCAACAAAGGAGTGGCCTCGCGCTCTCCAGAAATCTAAATACATATTCTCACCTCACAGTAACCCATTAAATATACAGTAGAATTATCAATAAACGTGAAATACACTAAATTACTCTTACATAAAGAATACAATATAATTATTCTCGACTTAAACCAAACTGGGACTAAATACACAACGTGCCACATGGCGTAACATTAAGTGATAACTAAGAGTGTTAAATGCAGACTCCTTGCGCCGCTTTTCATGACCACGTGGCCGCCATCTTGATATTATCTAATATAATATGTTATCATCTAAATTAAAGTAAAAAATCGCTTCTCTGTCCAGTTTCATGTACGAAATAGTTTCCTACTAAATTTGCCTTTCTGATGAATGAAATAATCGCTCTTACAGCCGCAATCTGGACTTAGCATTAGTGAAATCTACCCGCACATTATCTCCACTCAATTATATTTTAAGACTAAATTATCAGGTCCTGGAAACACATTCACTTTTTCATTTAAACATTAGAACAGACACGCTGAATACTAATAATAAAACTACAGAATACTAAAGCTAATTTAAATTAACTCACGTGCTGATTCAGACTTATAGAACACGAATGCTAAATTCTACAAAATGCGCTAAGACTTACAGCTTACGTGCTCTGGTCCATCTGCTACCTTCACTGGTCGCATCGCCTCGTTTCGTTCCCTCTTGTCTGGACTGATACTTAAAAAAAATGCCGCTGGTTGTTTGTTGTGTTGTTGTTTTGATGAAATGATGGGTGGAGATCGGGCACTCAACCTCTGATCATTGTTGCCTCTTCTCTTTCCATCTTGGTCTACCCTGTTCAACCTGAAAGTTGGTTATAATTGGGGTATTTAGTGTCATTTTCTTTACTAATTTTGTATTCAATTTAAATAACTGTTGTCTTTTGCAGTTGCTGATTTTTATTTATATTAGTATTTGTCAATTTTATTTTCTCTTTTGTATTGTTTCTAGATAACTATTGTCCTTTACACTTGGTTTTAATTTGTATTAGTATTTGTTCTTTTTGAGTTGTTGTCCCTTTTTTTTTTTTTAATACCTTGTCTTTCCTTGTCCTATGAGTAGTTATTTTTTTTTTTTTTTTGTTAATGCTTTGTTAGTTCTTGCTGCTTAATTTCTATTTAGTTGGATGATTTTCCTGAAGTTCTAACCTTATATTTTTTCCTTTGTTTTATGTATATATCTTTTAAGTATTGATTGGGCATCTCTTGGGGCATCTATACTTAAAACCTTATCACCTGTTAAGTCTATATTGTGATTTCTATAGTAAGTTTTTAATTCAAGCCTTTGTTGTTCATACTTTTTACAGTGGATCAGGTAGTGGTCTATGTCATTTCTCTTCCTGACATTCTTGGCAGTGTGGTTCTTCTACCATGAAGTATGCTGCACCGAGTCGGAGACGCCACAGTTTTTTTGTTCGATGGTATCTTTAATTCTTCTCTGACCTGGCATGTCCTCGTTGGTTCTTTCAGCAGTTTGAACGCGTGTCTGCCTTTTCTACTTTCCTTCCATGTTGTCTTCCATTCCTCGTTTATAGTTTCCTTCACTTGGCTCTTGATCTCTGACCTTCCCAGTCCTGCTTTTTATATTGTTTTTACTTGTTCTTCCCTTCTTGGCATTCTGGTCTGCCAACTCGTTGCCAGCTATACCTATGTGTGCTGGAACCCACACTAGCCTCACACTACATCCTCTGTTCTCTAGTGATGTATTAATTGCTAGAATTTCTTCCTTTATGTCTGGCCGGCTACATTTACCTGGGTGTTCTAGTGCTTGTAGTGATGATAGTGAGTCTGTAAATATCGTAACAGCTTCTGGTGGGTTATCTTCGATTATTTCTAGACTTTTAAGAATTGCTACCATCTCTGCAGTAAAAATCGATGCCCCTTCCGTTATACTGTAGCTCTTTTTTATTCCCCATTGTGGTATTACAACTCCGGCACCTAGTTGCCCACTATCACCCTTGGATCCATCAGTGTAGACGGCCAGACTTTGTTTAGTTAGTTGCTCTATGAACTTTCTACTTATCATTTTGGCTTCCTTATCTTCTATGTTTTGTTTGATCTTTTCAGTAAGTGAGTAGTCTATGATTGGTGATTTTAGTTCCCAGGGTGGTATTTTGCTTCTGTATTTATTACTATTTTCAATTGTGTTTGATAGTTCTTTGAACTGCATTAGGTCTTCTATAGTTCTCCATCCTGTTGGATATCTATCTTTATTTAAGGGGACGTCCCATACACTTGGTTGGTTTTTGACAAATGCTTTATGTGCTGGGTGGGTCACTTCTTGTGCTACTTTACTCCAATAATTTAATCTCAGTTCTTTCCGTCTTAGACCAAGGGGAGGTATGCCGAGAGCTACTTCTAGAGCTTCTACTGGTGTCGATATAAATGCACCTGTAATAGTTCTCATGGCTGCATTTTGAATCCTGTCCAGTTTTGCTTTGTTAGAAGCTGCAGCTGAGTCATAGACTATGCTGGCATAATCCAGTTTCCCCCTGATGAAGGACTTGTAGAACATAAGCATTATTTTATTGCTGGCCCCCCATCCATTACCTTTTACAATCCTTAGTATATTTAGGGGTCCCCTACAGCTTTCTACCAAATTGTCTATATTTTTTATTATAATTTAGTTGTTTATCTAAAGTTATGCCCAGAAATCTAGTTGTTGAGGAGGTACATATTTTCTGTCCTTTAATGGTTATATTGATTTTGTTATTATTTTTTTTAAAATTTCCTTTGCTGAAAATCATACCTACTGTTTTGTTTACATTAATTTGGAAGCCCCAACTTTTCATCCACTCTGAAACTTTGTCTATTTGATTTTGAAGTTTTTTGTAAACATGGTCCAAGTTTTTTCCAGATCGCCAAATGGCACAGTCATCTGCAAATTGTGATACTGCATTCTTTATGTCATTAAATTCATCTGCTAAATCATTTACAGCTATAGTGAAAATTGAAGGAGAGATCACTGATCCTTGAGGAATCCCATTCTGTTGTTCATATATTTCTGACCTATCATTATTCACCTGTACAGCAAAATACCTGTCCTGTAAAAAGTTTTCTAGATACCTATAGGTTTTACCAGTAATGCCAATCTTTTTCATTTTGTAAAGAGCTCCATCGCGCCAGCATTCATCATATGCTCTAGCTACATCTAGAAAGACTGCCACTGTTTTCTCTTTCCTCTTGAACCCTAGCTTTACATCATGTTCTAATCTTACAAGCTGGTCTACTGTACTTCTGTCTGCTCTAAACCCTGACTGGTTTGGGCTATATAACTGGTTTTTTTTTTCCAGGTAGAATTTAACTCTTTTATTCACAACAGTTTCCAGTATTTTACCTAGTTGTGATGTTAAGGAGATAGGCCTATATGAACTTACTTCATGGGCTTCCTTATTGGGTTTTAGAATGGGTACTATCATAGCTACTTTCCATGCTTTTGGTATCTTTCCTAAGTTCCAGATTTTGTTATAAAGTGAAGTTATTATGTTTATAGTTCTTTTGGGTACTTTCTTAAGGATTTCATAACTAAGTATATCTTGCCCTGAGGCAGTTTTAGATTTATCTTTTATTGCATTAGTTACTTCTTCCTCTGTTATATCAGCATCTAAATAGTTTGTTTCATCTATCTGGTCTGGTAGTTCTTTTAAAAACTGTATCCTAAGTCTTTCTCTTCTCTCATTTTCTTCCTGTCCAAGGCTACTTTTTGCACTGACTTTATAGAAATACTCGGCAAGGGCATTAGCTTTTTCTTTATCTCTTTTCTGCTCTCTTTGGTAGTTTTGATTGTTGGCATTATTGTTTTCTTATTGTTCCCTTTGATTGCCTTAAGCTTTTTCCATACTTCTCTAATTTGAGTGCTAGGTTTAAGTGACTGACAAAACTCCTTCCAGTTAGTTTCTTTGGCTTTGAATATTATTCTGTTAGATTCATTCCTAATAAGTTTATACTTATCATAGTTTTTCTTCTGTTCTGTTATTTCTATATTTTTGTAAGGCCCTTTTTCTTCTCTCATGAATTTCTGCACAGCTTTTATTCCACCAGGCAACTGGTTCTTTATTCCATTGAGTTTCTCTTTTCTTATTAATGTTATGTATTGGTTTAGGGTGTTGTGGCATATTTTTATTTGGTATATACTTTATTGCTATTTTCAGAATTTCATTGGTCAGTGTTTCCGCCCACAAGTCAGTATCATCTGATTCCATTGTCTTTATATTCCATCA
>JAMPIV010009239.1:0-120500 GCA_024509875.1 Oreohelix idahoensis
GGGGGGGATTGATTGGTGGAGATGGGGTTGATAGGGGAGGTGGTTAGTTTGTGGGTGGGGAAAGGTTGTTAGAGGAATGGTATTACGGTTAGAGTCATAATGGCCCGGGATGGTGACACGCCTGCTTTGGTATTGTGTAAACTATGTAAGTTTACGATATTCCAAGCACAGTTTTTTTTTGTTTGTAGAATTTCAGCCAAGCTGTTGTGCATAACTCCCCTAGTATGTGAGATTTGTACTGATGAAGGTGCATAGGCGACATAAACTGGTCCAGTCTCGCCGGCTTTCTATCACTCGAGCCCTTTGCGGTGTGTTTTGCTCGCGCAGGTTTTATCTTTCATTTCGAATCTAGCCTTAAATGTCCATCCTCCGTTTAACTTTGGATTTACCTTTCTGTTCCCTGTGGAATCTTATACCCTTGCTTGTTTTTGGTGTGGTCGGCTGATAGACCTAGACACAGGGTCCATCTGTGATATTAGGACAACATGTCCAAAAATAAAAGACCTTGTGTCTGCTTTACAGTTATGTCTACTGTCTCTTATTGTTTATGCTGTCTGGGCATTGATTATACTGAAGTTTATTTGATGTTCGATAAACCTCAAGTCATGATATACTGGTTTGGCTTTCTTCTCTAAATGAGTTGGTCTGTTAGATCTCAAGAATGTATCATCAGACTTTAAATTTCTGTACTTATTATCTTGTCTGATTTTAAAAAAAACAAAAAAAAAACTGAACTGTGTAACGGGAGCCTGACCTCTTGAGGATCAGTTTAAGAACATTGAAATGGCAAAGAAATACATGGAAAAAATGTGTGTGTACGTGGCATAGCATGAAAATGGCAAAGATGAGGATGAGAAAAAAAGTATATGTTCAACACAGAGCAGGAAACGGCAAAGACATACATGGGAGAAGGAAAAAAAGGAATATGTGGCATGTTCAATAGTGACTAGTAAATCAGATGTCAACAAGAAGCCATCACTTCAATCAAGAGCACCTGAGTGCTTTGTGTATTTTACCTGCAAGGGTACAACGTGCAGTGCTAGGATTTGTGCTCCGTGGTGGCAAAAAAGGAAATGATGATAATAGTAGTAGAATCAATCTTATTGTTATATGTTAATCAGAATTGACCTCACTGCACTCCGGGAAACCATAGGTGCTCAGTCGCCCTCTCCTCAGCAAATGTCGAAGAGTATGAATGCTAATTGTACCTGTAGCACGCTGATTGTACACAACAACATGGATGCATCCTCTCTCACGTCCATTTCTGCTAGTCCCTGCATTTGATGCCAAACTTCAACAGTCTCAGCCTTGTTGATTCATCCCTTTGCAGTGTCATTAATCCAGCAGGGCGATCACTAATGCCCTTAGTATCTCTCCCTTATCCATGTCCAGTGTCCCCACTATGGGTGCTCTCGAGGCCATCTGTCAGCTCTCGCTTAATTGCCTCTTACCCCTGCATGACCAGGACAGTAGATCCACACCAGTTCTTTCAAGACTTTAGATTCTATTGATATTTTCCATTCCTTCCGCAGCCCGTCCCATTCTGAACTTTCTGAAGGATGACTTGAGAGTCTGACATCCCTGGTTGATGGAGGTTTTAGACAGCCACCTCAGTCGCAGCAGTAACTGCCTCTACCTCCATTCTCATGCTGGAGGTTGTTGTCACTAGGCTCACTTTGTTCAGCGACAATCCTGACCTTTATTCTCGCAGAGAAGCCCCATCCCTTGATTTCTTCACATGATTACTACCGACCCATCAGTGTACACAGTGCGTCATCGTACCAAGCATGATCACTTATCATCTGATAACTGTTAAAACAGTGAACAATCAAATTTAAGAAAGACATTCAGAGCAGTTACTAGAAGAAGTTCTAAGCTGTGACTGACTAATACAACAAGTGAATAATGTTTGAGAGATATTCTAAGGAGAGAGAATGTTGTTCTAATGACCAAAATATTTATAGCTGTAAGAAAGACAAATCCGTATCCATTGAACATGTGATTTGAATAGGTTCACTAAAAAACATGATAACAAGAAAAGTTGAGAGAAGGAGAGGAACAAAACAAAAATAATGGGCAGCCTGGTGCTATGAGCAGGAAGTCAGCAACAGATTTTATGTACAACCTTGACTAGAAACAGATATTAAAATAAAACAGAGAAGCCATGTGAAATAATTTGAGTGGATAGCACCAAGACAACTATTGAATGTGTATATCTCCACAGAGAGCTAAAACATAATGAATGAATCTAAATCACTGATCTGTGAAGCAACATGACGATGATGGTTTGAGGGCCTGCGTTGGATGAGAGGTAGGTAACACTGCACGTTTTTGCTGGAAAAAGAAGCGAGTTATGATGCAGAGAGAAAGATATTGAACAAGTCAAAATACATGCATGGAAAAAACATTTGACAGAAGAAATGTTGAACAGACACTGGCAACACTCTGTGATCACTTAAAGTAGAAGACATCCATCAGAAAATGGTCCCATTATTTTGTCCACCCTTGTTGTTGACCACTGTATCTTGCTGTCTACAATGTCACGCTTGATTCCCCAGCTTCTTCCTCTCCCCTTTTGCTCCTAATGAGCACGGAGCTACCGCAGGCTGGTCCACTAGCAGGAATCCTGCATTAATTGCCAGAGATAGTTTTTCTGTAGCAAAATGTTGTACATGATGAGGTAGCCAGTCCCAGCACAAGCTCATTTTAGTTGGCTTTTTACGACATGCTTGAGTTAGCCGCAATCAGTTTTATTCTTTCTTTTTTATCTCCTCAAGAGACTCCTTGGAACTAACTTGTAGCTCTAAAATGTGGCAAGCAAGTGAAGTTGTGACAATTCTAAGTGTTGGAGTGAAAAAAATAAGTTATCTCAGCCATCTGCCCCTTTTGTAATCCAAGATGAAAATATCCTATTGATGATGTATACCAGCATCTTCATTACAAACATAATGCTTCATCATTGAAACTAAATCTGGTGAACTGACAAAAAATCAGTGGTATAAAATCACATGAACAGTGCATTGTGGTATTACTACTAGATTCATTGATTCACAATGTTGGCTTTCTTTTGCATATTTTAATAGATAATACGTGAGTAACACTCATCAGAGTAGAAAACCAACTTACTTGAGGGTTGATAGAACATATCTGTTACATGACTGGGGACTTCGGTCGTTATGATTTGTTTGTTATTTTCAAAGATTTTTATATAATTTTTGAAAGACGTTTAAATCAATTTAGAGATAGTTGTGTTTTGATATCTATTAAAAATCTGTATACAAGGTGTTCCAACAATTGTGACAAAGTGGTTTCAAAAGGGAAAGGGTTGTGAATAATCAGATTCACACATTCCGAGATGTATTTGATACCTAAAACCTCAAGCCTGAGTCAGTAAAAAAATAAATTAAAAACATTTCTTTTTCACCACTAACAAATGTGTTTTGGAACAGAAGTGTGGCACAAAAGCAATAGGCATTGCACTTAAACACTCACTGAATCCCTGTAAAATCATAACTTAATTGATTGTACATACATGCCCCAACCCCAGCAGATGAAAAACCTGTTAAAAAAAACCATAGAAAACTGAAAAAAAAAAATATTAAAGAGTTTTAATTCTGTAAAAAATAAATTAAAAGAGAGGTTGGTTAAGAAAACGAAGATGGCTGTATACCCGCTCCACCTATGTCCCAGTCTTGACATATAGATGCGAGTTCATGGGCAATGACTACTACCCACAAAAAGCCAGATCCAAACCTCAGAAATGAGGTATCTGAGGAAGTTGGTTGAAGTAACAAGAAGAGACATGGTACACAACCAGACGATACGTCAAGGCCTTAAAATCCTACCCCCTGCAGACCCAAGTAGAACAGTCCCCAATTAAGATGGTTTTGGCCATGTCTGCCAGAATGGGAGAAGATCGGCTACCATGACAAGCATGGGAAACAAAGAGCCAAGGATCCAGACCCTCAGGACGGACCCAGAGTCCGCTGGGAGGACAACATTATACAATCTTTGAAGGACTAGAATAGAACCGAGGACTAGAATAGAAACCAGGCTCAGGTAGAAGGGGAACGACTAAGTAAGTAAAAATATTTTCTATCAGGGTGGGCTGCCTTATAATTGAAACGTACCCTTTGCCTTCTTCCTGTCTTCTTCTGCATTCAGTTTGTAGTCATGCTAAATCTTGCAGTCTGTTGCCAAGATGAAGTCCACAGTTTTTTCCAGGTCAGCACGGCAGCCACATAGCTTCTGCTTGAGCTCAGCACCCCCTGGCCAGGTCAGACATCGTGGGTCATCATGGGTTGGGCAGTTTTGGAGAATGTGTTTGGGGGGTGTGGATTCCAGTTCCATGTGGACATTCATTTGAATGAGGATATTCTGAGCAATAGAGATTGGCCCAGTTAATCTGCAGTGTACAGTTCTCAGGCGAAATATGATGGTCTCTTGGTGTATGTTTAGTTGGTGGATTGGGTCATCTCTGCTGTATGTATCTCCTTCCACTGATTTTTGCCCTTTGCCTTTTTAAGTAAGTCTTCAATTGCTTTAGAACCCAAACAAGTGTCTTGAGTTTATTTAACACTAAAAGGTGAGCTGTTGCATCAATCAAAAAAAAAAAGGCTGGTTGATGTTATTGATTGAATTTTTTATTCATGTGACCTATCATCTCACTGAATCTCATGACTTGAATATCAGATAAGGTGTGGCACGCAAAGTGATTGAATTTTTATTTATATATATTATAATTAGGCAAAAAAACCTATACAGAAAGTATGAACAGCTGTACACATCTTAAAGCAAAATACCTTTACAGGATATGGGTACTAGTTGGCATGTATAGAAACTGTACAGTAAATTCGTGCAATTATTAGACCAGTTAAGTCAAGTCTGCATTTAAGAGTCATTAGCACTAGACAAGTTGACTGTTGACAACTAGAGGACAGCACTTGGCTTGTTGAATGTGCTTCACCAGCTCGGGTCTGTGACTGAAGGACAGGTTTACAAAATTTTAAACTCTTGAGAGAAATGCCTTAATTGTGAGCCCATTTTTTTTTCTGCTTGAGTTTAATTGTTTTTTTTTAAAATAAATTTTGCTGAAAGGAGCAAAATAATTATTTGTTCAGTTGCATCTAAAATGGGTAGATTTTTTCCCTACTGGATTACTTATTATTTATGATTTTCAAAGGCTTCTTCCAGAGCTAGATCTCGATGGACTTCCCCTTTGCAGCCCTTTATTGAATGAATATGATTTTTACAGGCAAGATCAATAGAAAATATAGAAAGCTTTCACAACGAAGGCAGCTTTCACATTAGTGCTGTTAGTACTTGGATGCGCATATGGGGTTAGCAAAATCATGACAGGTTTTTTTTAAAAATGTCACACTTTTTTAGAAAGCCATATTATTATTTAAATAGAAGTTGCAATAGAAACTGCATTTTCAAAGTCATACTTTTTGAATGAAAAGTGTAACATGTAAAAATGTGCTTTATCTGACATTTATAACTAAAGAGTAATAAAAGCAAAATAAATGGGTACAAAAGGGACATCTTTATCTGATAGCCTGCAGGACCAAAAATTATAAGGTATTTAATTAAAATCAACACGTTTTTGGAAACTTATGAAGAATCGAATAAAGATATGGACTTAACATGCTTCAGGTGAAATAAATATGCAAAATTTATTTTCCTGTATGTTTTTTTTCACTGACAAGGACTATTTGTCCATATGTTATGCTATACTTTTCTGCTAAAAGTAAGGTAATTTTTGAACCCCTTTATGTTGATTGTATTGGTCTTTCATTTTTCTTGTTTTGATTTTTAGATTTATTTCACATTGTTAATTACTTTAAGGTAATGATGACTTTTCATTCACATTGATTATGTGAAAATTACGGCAAGGTTAATGATAGTCATAAGCTTACTTCTGTTTTACACAAACAGTGTCAAATAAACATGTTGGGTTTTCTATTAATGTGTTTATGTAATTTTTTTATTATTAATTGTTGGCTTTCACACGAGAAAGACATATCCCATTATCATTTTCCATTGTTGCTCCCTATGGATCATGGAGTTACCACTGTAGCTGACCCCCCTGTAGGAAGTGTGCACGAAAACATTCATGGACTTTTGCAACATTTGTTTATGTAACAATTTTTTATATAAAGTTGTACACCTCAATAGCATCCTCTTACAACATACTCTTACAACATACCCTTACAACATACCCGTAGGACCAGTAGTCCTGTTCTTTCTTTGTCTGAGAGACCCCCGGAACTACGCAGGGCTAAGACATCATATAGAAGTCAATACATTAGTGATTAGAGATATTAGCACAGTGTTCAGTTTGTGTACATGTGTTCTTTATATACCATCCTTGGATTGTGATTAATTAAAACCTCCCCTTCTCTGTAAAACACAAAACTCAAGTGTACATACAAAGATGCTGTACAAATGCTTTGTTCACTCCAAGACCGATAAATGTATGGATGCACATAGTCTTGGGCTGTACGCGAGATTGCTCAGAGTGCTGTCGATTAGATCCAGATATGTGATGGCCCAAGCAAAAGCCTACATGTGAATGACCACTGACAGAAGTCGCCCCATGCACAGAACAAGCTGGCATCAAGGGAGCAAGAGTAAAGAGAGGGAAGTCATGGATGGCACAGGCAAAGTCTACGATTAGACAGGTGACCAGAGTTGAAAATATATCCAAGGGAAGAGAGTGGAGTAAGTCAGGTGATAACTGGACAAACTACCAGCAAGTCATAATCAGCCTTGGCAGTGAGTGCAGAGTTTGGTGCACTGGGAAAACAGAGCTTTAAATTAATCTACTGCTACATGATCATATGTGAGACGATGTCACTGTGTGCACCGATGGGTCTGTATTCTGCAGCTCTGAGGTGGCTGTCTGAGACTCCGTCAACCAGGGCAGTTATTGTGTCAGACTCTCAATCCATACTTCGGAAGGTTCAAAATGGATGGCTACAGCATGATTGGAAAACATCCATAGAAGCTTCAAATCTTTAGGTACTGTTGTGGATCTCCTGTCCTGGTCTTGCAGGGGTATATGGTAATAAAAGAGCTGACAGACTAGCCAGCCTCAAGAGCACCCATAGTGAAGATGTGGATAAGGGAGATATAACGAAGACAATGATCAGCTGTTAGAGAACAAAACTGCAATAGATGAACCAAGAAGGCTAAGATTGCTATAATTTGGCATCAAACGTAATACTAGCAGGGATGGATGTATGAGAGGATGTATCAGACATGTATACAACCAGCGTGCAACAGGAACAGTTAGCATTTATTCTCTTCGACATATGCTGAGTGAGGGAGACTGAGCACTTATGGGTTTGCCCGGAGTGCAATGATGTTGATTCTGTTCAACAATAACAATCGCTGCAAGACAGATAAGTGAAAGACCGTTGATTGTGGTGAAACATAATAAAAGTATTTTTAATAGATCAGTAGAAAGCCTGTGAGCGAGGAAAGGAAATGGTCACCCACTTAAAACGCTCAGACCCTATTTTATGTGAAGTCTCTAACACAGCCTCTTTTTATCCTGAAGGAACCCTTGAAATAATTTTCAGGTCTCATGGAACCCCTGCACAAAAATCATTATATATATATATATTCTCTCTCTCTCTCTCTCTCTCTCTCTCTCTCTCTCTATATATATATATATATATATATATATATATATATATATATATATATATATATATATATATATATATATATATATATATATATATATCGTCCTTCCAGTCATTACTGACCATAGGAGCGTACCTCCCGAAATAACTTTCGGTGGCACGAGGTTGAGAAATTGTAGATCAAGCTGTTGCCCATTGTAACGTAGAGTATGAAAATTGAAGTCCCTGAATCGATGGATGATAAAGGATAGTAGCCTTTAATAGCATCGCAGCCCCTGGATTTGTGTGAAACACAATAGTCAACGGGGATTCCACGTGGGCTCATTAGCATGCACAATAGCAACGTGGAATTCTACAACGTGGGCTAATTAATATGTAGACAGTTAACGCGGGCATCCAGGAAATCGCTGTGCCTTAAAGGGGAGGTTAAACCACGCCTACTGCCCATCTCTAGAGCGATTATAATCAAGCATTTCTCTACACCTTTCTGGCACCCCGCCTAGTAGTAGTTGCCAAAGCTTATCGGGAGAGAAATATCCTCAAAGGCAGCGGTGGTCCCCAGAACGGACAAAGCAGTTTCACGCCTTCGTTTAACACCTCAGTGCGAACCAGAGATGAGCGCTGAAATCGCTCGTAGACTGAGACAAACAGGGAAAGTATAGCAGTAGATAGTTGAGTAATGGAAGATGGGATGGCGGCGCAGAAACAGAATATTTCCCTGATATCAAATAAGTTGTGACATTTCGCGTATCCCCCTCATCCTTCAATTCTTTAATTATATATTGAGACCACTGAAGAATGCAGTTTATCATTTGGGCCAGAGAGTCTGAATAAAAGCACTAGCTTATAGAACAAGATTTCTCGCGGATATCTTCTATATTGGAGGCTTAAATTCATTCTGTTTGTGCCAGCGGTAATATATTAGTTTCAAGTGATCAGTGGTCTAGTTCTTTCATTTTATTTCACTGGATTTTGTGTTAATTTAAAACTATTAAATAAACCCATCATAAAAGTTTCCAGTTGTAAATTATAGTCTTAACTGTAGACTTAGCGCGCATCAGAATATGGTTAGTACCCAGTGCAGACCTGATAAGGAGAACTCACCAGGGACCCAAGAAATAGTTCTTCTTATCCGAAATTCCTCTTATCAGATAAGAGTTCAAGCATATGGTAATGCATTTACAACGTACAATACAATAATGAATTAGCGTTGAATATGACAAATGTATGACACAGAAAATATGTAAATCACCAAAATTGTTAATGTACAAAGTTGGCACAAATATCTAGAGAATAACAGCACTTTTTACACTTTGAAATGAAAAAGCTGCAATTTTCCTCTGTATCTTACTTAGTACCTGTACTTAAGTTAATAAAAATGTCTTTCCATGACATCTTTAAATTCAAAGAAATGATAAATTAAATCATCTTGGCATCCAGCCGGCATTATATACATGTTAGTTTTATCCATGCAATTGAAACTTCCAACTGTGAAATAGTTTGTACCGTTAACCCACAGTCATCATTATCTCTAGAATTTGCACACTCTTAAATGATATAGCACTCTTAAATGAAAAAGTCTGTAATTTTCCTCTGTACTGCATCAATGTGACCTACAAGTTTGGACAACATTGCTGACCTATAATGAACCTTCAGATTTTGAATAATACCTTGGTCACAAGGCTGAAGTTTGGATGTCGCATTTGGTTGGTAAAAATAAAAGTTCTGTTGCTTTTAGATTTTGAACATTTATGTGGGCTGAACAGTTGTAAAGCACCAAAAGAACTTTGTGATGTTGACGTTCCATAGAATGATCAAATGCATATAGCCACTTGGTGAAAATGTCTGATGTCATCGAGGCTATTGAATTAGCTGCATAATCAACACACAATTTTTTCAAACTTTTAAAACATCGTGGATTTTTTAATTTACCGATTACAAGTAATGGCAATTTATCGGAACCATCCATATTTGTACACACAACAATTGTGATTCTTTCTTTCCATCCCCCCGCCTGTCCCCCCCCCCCCCCCCACCTCCCCAATGACACTTCATTTCTGAAGGAAAAAGTATTGTCAGGCAGCAATCTCCAAAACAATCCAGTTTCATCAGCATTAAAAACATCAACGGAATTATACCTACTCATGGCTGGTTTTAGCACCTCCTCCGTCCATGACTCGGTAGTCGTTTCATTAACAGAATGCCTTTCCCCACACCAAAAAAAAAAAGGTAAAGGAACCTGTTACACGCCCATTGAGGCATATTGGGAATATGGTGTTAGGCCCATATTTTCTTGACCGTCTGCACACTAGGGGTGATGTGGTTGGCATCACGCCGGCCGCTTTAACCTTCACATGGTTGCTCTGGTACCCGTTTGTGGCCTAAAAAATTCCCACCTCATCTGGGGATCGAACCATAGACTACTGCGCTAGGAAGCCAGTGCACTAACCACTATGCTACCGCGGCTTTGTAAGTAATGTTGTGCCGTTTTTTTAAAAGACCCAACCAGCCAGGACTACATTTCCAGCCAGTCCGACCTTCCAGAAGTGCTAACTCTTCTGCCTTTGCAGTTAATATAGGTCCATTTACAGGAACATTTGCTGATCTCGCCATGGTGAACCATTTTAGGAGTGCCGTGTCAACCACATCACACGCCGCTTTTCGGTTCTTCATTCTGTGACAATCAACTTGTCCACCATAAAACATTTTTCTGTACCGATCCTTATTTTTTATGATTCCTGAAAGCGTTGATTTTGGAATGTCGAATTCCTTTGCTGTTTCCATTTTCTTTTTGACACTATTTTCCACTTCTTGTAATAGCTCAATCTTTCTTTTCAAAGATATGGATTTTAACTTTTCAGCCATTTTTAGAGGGGAAATAACTCAAATTCTAACACCGACGAAGCGCGCAATTTCCGAAAAGTTGTACAAATGTCCAGGTACTGTATTTGAAAAAAAGTTCGCCTTAAGCAGATCAAATTATATAGTCGGGACACGTTTAATCGTTCGGCATATCCGAAAATTCGTGATAAACGGATTCCGCTTAACCGGACATTTTTTACAAAGACAAAGAAGAAAAATTGCCGGGGATAAACAAATTGTTCTTCACAACAGAAATTCGCCACATCCGAG
Source organism: Oreohelix idahoensis (assembly GCA_024509875.1). Taxonomy (NCBI): domain Eukaryota; kingdom Metazoa; phylum Mollusca; class Gastropoda; order Stylommatophora; family Oreohelicidae; genus Oreohelix; species Oreohelix idahoensis. Next base: position 10,785 of record JAMPIV010009239.1, read on the forward strand.
ATCGCCTTAAGCGGTTTGCACTGTATTGAGTGTATGATTTCATGTTTTCTATTTTTTCACATAGGATGAACATATACCTTTGCGTCCCAGCAATTATAGAGTCCTCCAGACTCGGTTCTTCTAACATCCAGAATTTTATGAACCTTTAAATATAATCTTGTGGCGACCCTTTGCGGTCTCGCTCTTTAACGTTACATGAGATAAAGCAACCCAAGAACATTTAAAACTCATAAAGCAATAAATTATGTAAATTAACTGGAGAAGAACAATTGCCAGAAGCGATATATATATATATATATATATATATATATATATATATATATATATATATTATATATATATATATATATATATATATATATATATATATAATTTTTTACTTCTATACCGTGGAAAAGCATATCATCTTGTACACTGACAGTCCTGTTGTTTTCCACTGGATTTAAACCCCCGAAGAAAAACATAACTCACTGGTCAGCCTTTGTCATCACGCTATAGAAGTTGCCCACCACCAGCGGTGAAATCCAGGAGACCACTACCTTCTCATAACTATACCTGTGACAGTGCCATCCCATAGAACCTTTAGATAATAATCAAAAAGGAACACTAATGCTTCACCTTCCAGCGATTACGGGAAAATTTGCTAAACGCCAAACCCGCTAGTCTGCGGCTGGAAAACGAAGGAAAAGACTCATATACGAGGGACGGTCAAAAAGTAATGCCTCGTAATTTTTAATTTCATTCAATAGGCAAGAAAACAGATAAAATTCACATTGAAATGTAGCCCCAAGTCTGAACTTCATAAATTTATTTCTCAATGTAGTCTCCGTTATTTGTTACAGTTTTTGTCCATCTTCTCACAAGGGCATGTATCCCCGCACGGTAAAAATTTGTGTCCTTTTTCCTAAACCACTGGCGTACGGCGCGTTTAAGGGTCTCGGTGTCCTCAAAGTGATGTCCACAAAGATCTTATTTCAGTGGTCCAAACAGATGGAAGTCAGAAGGTGCAAGATCGGGACTGTAAGGGGGACGTGGTAATAATGTCCAGCCAAATTTTGCAATCGCATCAATGGTGCGTTTAGCGGTGTGTGGCGTGGCATTATCGTGCAACAGTAGTGCAGTTCTCTGATCTTTTAATGGGTAAAGTCGCCGAATACGACCTCTAAGCTTCTTCAAAGTTTCAATGTAACGGTCTGCATTCACCGTGTTTCCCTGTTCCAAGAAGTCGTGTTTCCCTGTTCCAAGAAGTCGAGAAGAATCACACCCTTCTCATCCCAAAACACGGAGGCCATAACTTTCCCTACAGATGGTGAACTTTTGAACTTCTTGTCAGCGATGTTGTGTGATGCCATTCCATTGACTGCCTCTTGGATTCTGGTTTAAAAAAATGAACCCAAGTCTCATCACCTGTCACAATATTCGATAAAAACTCGTCTCCTTCAGTTTCGTAACGGTGCAGGATGTTGATGGCTATGGTTTTCCTTGTTTCTTTAACAATCTGTCAACATTCTGGGTACCCACCGTGCACAAACTTTTGAATAACCCAGGTCTTTAATGATGTTCTGGACACTGCCTTTACTAAAGGACAACATGGAAGAAAGTTCATCCAGTGTTACCCGACGGTCACCACGAATGATGCCATCAACTCGATGAATGTTGTATGGAGTCACTGCGGTAGACGGACGGCCAGTCTGCTTTGCGTCAGCCATTGAGGATTGACCTACTCAGCTTCGTCACAACGATGTACCCAACGTCGGACAGTGCTAACATCCACTGTTGAATCTCCATAAATATTCTTCAAACGTTCGTGGATGCGAATTGGGGTCTCGCCTTCAGCATTGAGGAATTCTATGACATAACGTTGTTTTAACCGAACGTCTTTGGCAGCCATTTTTAAACTGTTACAGTGGTGCCTCCTGTTACTGAAACAGGTTGGTAATGCTATACAGTGCAGAAGAGTGTTTGAGGAATCCTGCTAAATTTACAAATTGCACACCGTTGCAGTATTTACATACATAAAAAGTAGGAGGCATTACTTTTTGACCTTCGCTCGTATGTGTGAGTATTTACTTGCCTGTTTGTGTTATTCTATGGAGTGCCAGATTCAACGATCAGTAAGTGTGAAGGGGTGTGATGGCCATCGCTAGCGTGCATGAATGAATGAGATATATTAGCTAAACTTATAATTCTCTTTACTTGGTAAATATCCTTATACTGTATTCCTTGTATGGTTCTCTTTAAGTGGGGTTGCTTACCTTTTCTTATTTCCCCTCCCTTAATCTGCTTAGTCAAGGGATAACTTGGAGAATACTAGGACTCTGTTCCTACACCCCATACTAAATATTGTAAAAACCCCTATCAGAATAAATAACTTTTCCTGCAGATTTCTGCGCCCTCGGCTTGACAGGTGTTGGGGAGCCCGGGGTTTTCCATTGCATGCTGGCAATTTTGGATTCGGGGTCATAATGGTGTACCCAAGTCTCATCTACTGTCACCATGGTCTCCAAAAAATGTAGGTGTTTTTCCCTGAAACATCAGAAATTTTATCACAGCTCTGGCCTCCTTCTTTTCCATTGTTTTGTCAAATCTTTGGAGCAGCAGATCCGGTCAATAGAGTACATTGCGCCGTGCACCGTAGCGGGAAAACCCATTGAAGAAACAAACGCGTACTTTACACATTCAGTGCAAATATGATGAACTTTAAATGTGCCAAGTTTCATCTTCCTCCTGTGACTCCTTCATGGTCAGGCCCAAGACTTATGACAATCCCCTTGTGTGTATATATATATATATATATATATATATATATATATATATATATATATATATATATATATATATATATATATATATATATATATATATATATATATATATATATATATATATATATATATATATAAATATATAAAACACGTTACGTTGTCATGATCAGTTAGTTGTAATCCAATAATAATTGTAAATGCTCTTTTGAGGAGAGAATGATTTTTTATTTGGATTTTTTAAATTTTGGCCAACTTATTAGTCTTATCTTTTTGCGTTGTTCCCTCTCCCTACAAAGGATATCAGCCATAATGCAAGTTAGTAGTGTAAGTAGAAGAATCTTATTTTTTTTTTTTTTTTTCAATTTCCTACTTGATTTTGTTGTTGTTGTTTCAAGTAGACCTAACATTCTTATCACACATTTTGACTCTGCAAGATGCTAATGAAATATGGTAAGTGCAAGAGTAGTTTTATTTCATCTTTAAAACTAAATGGCTTTTAAACCAACCCAATTTAAAAAAAAAAGTAGTTAAGCTTAACTTATCTTTCTTGAAATTAATCTCTTTCTGTCCCTTTCATAATGTCAAAAATTGGTAATATAAATATATTCAATTTCTCTTAAATAACTTGCTTAAGCCAAAATGGGATTTAATTTTTCTAAGGTAGGCTTGGTAGATTTCATTTAAATAAAAGTTATAAATTGGATTTTAATTAATGTCATTTACAGAATGAACATTTATTGACAATGTTGGATATACGGTAATATAATAATAGCCCCTTCAGTCATAATTGACTATGGGAATGCGCCCCTGAGGTTATCATAAAAAGGCCACAGCTGCTTATTTTCCTGGTGTTCATTTTGACGCTTTCTCATCTCATCTCTTCTGCTTGCTGTGAGAGTTTCTTTTCGCCCAATCTGAGGTGGCGCAATGTTGGATAGTAAACCTACTAAAATAGGCTCATGCACAAAAAAGCTTATCTCCCTAACTGTTCATCTATATTATATATGATATAACACGTATATTATTATATATGAGACACTACGGGTGATTTTTAAATGGTGCGAGGAATCCAGCTCCAAGGTCAGTCCCAACAAGGCCTGCGTGTTCCTTGAACAACTCCATAGTGAAAACAGACATTCCAGTTATTATTCTCAGTGGGCAGAAAATTGAAAGGCAAAACAAGCTGAAATATCTTGGGGGTAACGTTCGATCGCAGGCTATCGTACAACTATTATTACTACAGTATTTTTTTTTAAAACAGTACTAACGATTTTTGAGGTTCCAAAGATTGTTATAATAAAAAAAAGCTACAGACTTTCATAAATGGGTGCTTGCGTAGAATAGAAGGATTAAAATGGTATGACAAGGTTACCAACATGGAACTTATGACAAGAACCAGACAAGTGCCAGTGGAACAAGAGATGAGAAGAAAACGATGGATAGGACACACACTGAGGAAACTTGTTGATAGCATTACAAGGCAGTCCTTGTTCTGGAACCCCCTAGGGCAAGAGAGGCAGAGGTAGACCAAGAAGCACATGGAGAAGAGAGCTGGAAACAGAGATGAAAATTATGAGGAAAACGTGGAAAGAACTTGAGATGATGGCCCGTGACTTGGCATGTGTTTGTTGGAGGCCTATACTCCTTTGGAAGTGGAGGGTTATGAAATGAATGAAAGGCTGTTATAGCCTTGAATTGTATTGAGGATAAGCTCTCACTGCAGATAAATGCTTCTATGGCACGCGCCTCAAATAGCCTCTGACAACCAAGCCCAGCTCTCGGCCTTCATGTGAGGCTCAATCAAGAGCAGGGTCGGGTATCTATTGACAGCAAGGTAGACGCAGAGGGTGACACTACTAGGATTCTAACCCTGAACCCGGTAACTTTCCTGGGAAAGACAAGCGCTTTAACCACTCTGCCAATCGGATGCCCATACTGTAACAAACGGTACACACTCTCAACGTAACATTTCTGTTCTTGATATGTTTGCCATTCTTATTGCGAGACACGATTCTTTCAACCTAGTCAAATGTCCTTCGGTTGTATTAGATCGCATTTGCCAATCAAAAATAAGAGAACAATATCTGAACTCGAGTGGAGCGTTCATGAACACGACCCCCTCTAATGGACTAACAGTGCGTAATCAGCAAGCGTGACGAAGTACTGAAAAGAGTTATTCTATAGTTGCGTGTAGTGTCGTGAGAGTAACTACCAAAGGTGGTGTACTTTTTTTGGGGAGGTGCTTAGCTGGTCGTGTCAAGGTTCGTTTTCACAACGAGTCGATGGCGCCCTACAGCTTGCTCTTTGTTTGAATCCCAGATTATGCTTCTTTCCTTCGAGTGCTTATTATTTACGTCTTGTCAATAATTATTTATTAGTCCGGCGAAGAATTGATAACTGGCTACTGTAGCAGTTGAAATCCCAAGTACCAGTCGCTCATTATTATTATTTTTGTGGATTTCGTTGAGGCTATCTTGTGGCGAGTCATGCTTCTTTCAGCTCAGGCCGAAGTCCGTCCTCTCATAGCGCAATAGCCATTCAAAAATAAATTAACTCTGTCAATTTAGCTGCAGCGTTGATAGATACCAAGCCCTGAAAAGGACTGATAGTTTCTATCAGCTAACATGGTGAAGCTCTGAACATGTCTACTAGTTTCTATCAGCTAACAGGGTGAAGCCCTGAAAAGGTCTACTAGTTTCTATCAGCTGACCCCGTGAAGCTCTGAAAAGGTGTACAAGTTTCTATCATCTAACATGGTGAAGCTCTGAAAAGGTGTACAAGTTTCTATCATCTAACATGGTGAAGCTCTGAAAAGGTGTACAAGTTTCTATCATCTAACATGGTGAAGCTCTGAAAAGGTTTACTAATTTCTATCAGCTAACATGGTGAAGCCCTGAAAAGGTTTACTAATTTCTATCAGCTAACATGGTGAAGCTCTGAAAAGGTCTACTAGTTTCTATCAGCTAATCCCTAAAATGGTCTACAAGCCCTTGCATGGGTGGACTGACAGTGATCTGCGCTCCAGGGAAAGAATGGTCACTGGTCACCTTGACAATTAACCTAGGTGGAGGCTAGGAGAGAGTAAGCCCCTACTGCCGTAACCCTGGGGCACTGTCGGATTACCCGACCGTTCACTCCGCCTCTGAGCACTTGCCTCATCATATATATATATACCACTTTCTCACATAACTAAGATACGATGATCTATAAATCCCTGGTAACAAAGAATACAGTGTTATCTAAGTATTTTATAATGTGTTACTTGTGTGGACACCACCATGACTCACAGATAATGTGTTACTTGTGTGGACACCACCATGACTCACAGATAATGTGTTACTTGTGTGGACACCACCATGACTCACAGATAATGTAAAGACGATCTTTCAATAAAATGCCACTGAGCACGAACTCTTATGCTATGCTTGAGGAGTCTGCAAAAGGAACTTTGTGCGCATGTTTGTACAGCGTCAGTAAAGCGGGCTTGAGAATACCTGGGTAATATATGGTCGTAAATAATGTTCATGCTGTGGAGGGGGTGAAATCAGTTGTGTGTGAACGTATGCGTGTATGCATGCATCTTCTATTTTTTGGGTGGTAGGGGAAAGAGATTATGGATGTGTCGAAGTTCGACACAAATTTGAAAGTTGTCGGAATTGCAAGTACTTTTTTTTTAAATTCAAAATTTGTCATATCGTTAGCAAATTTATAGTTTTTGTGTGAAAAAAATGCCAATATACCGACTATTGATAATATTTTATTCTTCTTCAAGTACCATGCTTGGTGGCATATGCGATTATGTCTCTCCACAACTTCCTGTCTCATTAACTATGTATCAGTTCTCTTGTTGACTTACAGGCCATTATAATTTGTATTGTATGCAGCCAGAGAAAGACGAAAGGAGTCTGAGTTGCCGACTAACCTTTTTTCGTCTAGGAAAATCTCCAGGATTGGCACCTGGAATGTTCGCACTCTCTGTGAACAATGGAAAACTGCACTGGTAGAAGCAGAAAAGACAAATTACAGGATTGATATCGTGGGTCTCTGCGAGACACGGTGGAAGGGCATAGAGAGGAAGAGATTGATCACAGAAGAAATGGTGTTGTCCTCAGCACATGAGGAGGAAAGAGCCCACCACAGTGAAGGGGTGGCTCTAATGCTGTCTAGGGAAGCACAGAAGGCACTTATAGAATGGGAAGCAATGGGACCCCGAATTATAACAGCAAGGATTAAATCAGCCAAAAGAAAGTAAATATAAACATCATCCAGTGTTATGCACCAACAAATGATAAAGAAGAATCTGAGAAAGAAGACTTTTACACCAGACTACAAAATGTCTTGGACAAAAAGAAAAGAAAGGACATCACAATTTTGATGGGAGGCCTAAACGCGAAAATAGGAACAGACAACAACGGCTTTGAAGAAATCATGGGAAAGCATGGATTAGGTATGATGAACGAGAATGGGGTACTATTAACTGTGCTTCTAATCAACTAGCTATAGGAAGAAGCATATTTCCACATAAAAGAATACAGAAAGCAACGTGGATACCACCAGACCACAGAACTGAGAAGCAGATTGATCACATATGCATAAGTAAGAAGTTTAGGTCATCATTGCATGATGTAAAAGTATGTAGAGGAGCAGATGTGATATCAGACCACCATCTTCTGTTGGCTAAAACAAAATTAAAACTCAAGAAATTTACAACAGTATATAGCTATAGACAACAGTACAATGTGGAATATCTAAGAAATCAGGAAATAAGAGAAACATTTTCAATCACAGTATCCAACAAATACCAAGTACTCCAACAGCTGGAAGATGAAACAGATACGGAAGACCACTGGCAACAAGTAAAAAATATATGGAACGAGACATGTGAAGAAGTACTGAGAAAAAGAGAACATCAGCACAAAGCATGGATAACAACAGAAACCATTAGCAAGATTGAAGACAGGAAAAACAAGAAAGCAGATTTAAACAGAAGCAAAGCCAGAAGCTCCAAAGCTAAGGCTCATGAAGTGTACGTAGAAGCAAACAAAGAAGTAAGCAGAAACATCAAAAGAGACAAGAGGAAGTATATTGAAGAGATGGCAAGGGAAGCAGAGGAAGCTGCAGCCAAAGGAAATATGAGGGACCTGTACAACAACACAAAGAAGCTAACAGGGAAATATAAGCAAGCAAATGGCCTCATAAAAGATAAGAATGGAAAATTGCTTAGTAATATACAAGAACAAATGAAGATATGGACAGAGCATTTCGAGGAACTCAGTAGACCAGCTCCAACTAATCTCCCAGACATCCAGCCAGCAGAAGAGGAGCTACTAATCAGCTGTGAACGACCAAGTAGAGAAGAAATAAAGAAAGCCATAAAGCTTCTGAAAGATGGGAAAGCAGCTGGTCCAGATTGCATTCCAGCAGAGGCCATCAAAACAAATTCTGATACCTCTACAGAGATATTATAAAACTACTTGGCAAAGTCTGGGAGTGAGAGGAAATACCAGCAGAATGGAAGGAAGGTTATCTGGTCAAGTTGCCTAAGAAGGGAAATTTACAAGAGTGCAAAAATTATAGAGGAATAATGTTACTATCAGTGCCAGGAAATTGATGAGGCATTATGGAGTTCCCATAATGATCTTTATGGGAACTCCATAATGCCTTATCAATTTCCTGGCACTGATAGTAACATTATTCCTCTATATGATAGGAAACGCTCTGTAAAGAGTTTATTATCATATAGAGGAATAATGTTACTATCAGTGCCAGGAAATTGATGAGGCATTATGGAGTTCCCATAAAGATCATTAACTTAATAAAGAAGACCTATGAAGACATGACATGCAGAGTTCTTCATGAAGGACAACTTATAGAACCGTTTAGGATTAGAACGGGAGTGAGACAGGGATGCTTCTTGTCTCCATTTCTTTTCTTACTAGCAATAGATAGGGTTATGAAAACATCGACATCACATAACAGAAATGGAATCCTGTGGAATCTGACTAAACAGCTTGATGATCTGGATTTTGCAGATGACTTGGCTCTTTTGTCTCATAACCATAATCAGATGCAAGAGAAAATGAAAATTCTCGATGAGAGGTCACAACAAGTGGGCCTGAAAATACACAGGGAAAAGACAAAGATTATGAGAATAAATGTAAGAAATGATAAAAAGGTTGAACTTGAAGAAACACCACTAAAAGATGTAGAATTGTACACAGATCTTGGCAGTAATATAGACAAAGTTGGAGGGACAGACAATGATATCAAATTAAGAATACAAAAAGCAAGAGGAGCTTTCATTGCATTGGGAAGCATATGGAGAACAAGAGAAATCGAGTCCAACGCGAAAATAAGAATCTTCAACTCAAATGTCAATTCAGTCCTATTGTATGGCTTTGAGACACGGAGAGCAACAAAAACAACAACCAGAAAGCGACAGATTTTTATAAACGGGTGATTGCGTAGAATAGAAGGACTGAAATGGAATGACAAAGTTACAAATGTGGAATTGATGACAAGAACCAGACAAGTGCCAGTGGAACAAGAGTAGAGAAGAAGACGCTGGCGATGGGTAGGACACACATTGAGGAAACCTGTTGATAGCATTACAAGGCAGTCCTTTTTCTGGAATCCACCGGGAAAGAGAGGCAGAGGTAGACCAAAAATACACGGAGAAGAGAACTGGATACAGAGGTGAAAATGATGAGGAAAACATCGAAAGAACTTGAGCGGATGGCACAGGACAGGAAGACTTAGTATGTGTTTGTTGAAGGCATAATATCCTTGGGGAGGTAAAGGGTATTGATTAATTGTCAACTTCCTGTCTCCTGCACTATTTATCAGTTCTCTTGTTGACTTACAGGCCATTATAATTTGTATTGTATGCAGTAGAATGTATGGACAATTTATTTTCTGTCTTCAGTGCATTTGAAAAAAAAAAAAGCATTACTTAAAACGTGTATTTCTTTTTTACTTGTTACTTCGTAGGCTAGTACCATTAACAGATCAGTTTAGATTCGGAATTTCTGTTTTACTACGTCGGCACACAACCAGTGTTTTCAAATCGAATGAAGTAATAGCTTTGTAAACGCACCAATAAATACTTCTGCAAAGTCAAGCATTGTTGGGGATTTTGCGATATGCACGTTGTTGTTGTGTTGATAAGAATCGACATAATTGCACTCCGGGCAATTCATAGTTCCTCAGTGTCTCTTAGAAAAAATTCGAATGGGTTTGAATGATAGTTGTTTCTGTAGTGTGCTGGCTGTAGACATGCTTGTCCCATCCTCTCATACGCCCGTCCCTACTAGTTTTGAGTTTGATGCCTATTTTCAGCAGTCTGAGTTGCCTTGATTCATCGATCGCTGTGTTGTTCTCTATCAGGCAAGAGTCATGGATCGCTGTATCGGTCTCCATCAGGCAATCGTTAATTGTCCTTATTATCTCTCCCTTATCCACATCCAATGTCACCACGTTCAGAATTACAGCATTGTGAGCATGGCTTATAAGTGAAATAACATCAGCAGGAGAAAGCTATAATAGATATAATATTGATAATATCATCGTTTCTTTATAATTTCAAGTTTTCCATTGTGGCCACGCAGCTTTTCTCACCGTCTTTTATCGGAATTATAACAGCTATTCCCAATTTACTGCTTGTATCCTTTGTATTTGTTTTTTTAAATATATTTAGATGTGGATATATAGAAGAACACATCGGATTTGTCGAATATGAAAAGGCATTTGACAGTGTAGACAGAGAATCACTTTGGAAATAGATGAGGCATTATGGAGTTCCCAAGAAAATCATAAACTTAATAAAGAAAACTTCTGAAGACATGACATACAGAGTTCTTCATGAAGGACAACTTACAGAACCATTTGGGATATGAACTGGAGTGGGACATGGATGCCTCGTGTCTCCATTTATTTTTCTTTCTAGCAATAGTTTGGGTTATAAAAACATCTACATCACACAACAGAAATGGAATCCAGTGGAATCTGACTAAACAGCTTGATGATCTAGATTTTCCAGATGACTTGGCAATTCTGTCCCATAACCATAATCAGATGCAAGAGAAAATTAAAATTCTCGATGAGAGGTCACAACGAGTGGGCCTGAAAATACACAGGGAAAATTCAAAGATTATGAGAATAAATGCAAGAAATGATAACAAGGTTGAACTTGAAGAAACACCACTACAAGATGTAGAATCGTACACATATCTTGGCGGCTGTACAGATAAAGTTGGATGGACAGACAATAATATCAAAATAAGAATACAGAAAGCAAGAGAATCTTTCATTGCATTGGGAAACATATGGAGATCAAGAGAAATCATGTTCAACACGAAAATAAGAATTTTCAACTTAAATGCCAAGCCAGTCCTATTGTATGGCTCTGAAACATGGAGAACAACAAAAACAGCAACCAAAAAGCTACAGAATTTCATAAATGGGTGCTTACGTAGAATAGAAGGATTGAAGTGGTATGACAGAGCCGCACATGTGGAGCTGGTGGCGGGGGCCAGACAAGTGCCAGTGGAACAAGAGGAGAGAAGATGACGCTGGCGATGGATGGGACACATTTTGATGAAACCTGTTGATAGCATTACACTGCAGACCTTGTTCTGGAATCCCCAGGGGAAGAGAGGCAGAGGTAGACCAGGGAACACATGGAGAGGAGAACTAGAGACAGAAGTGAAAATGATGAAGACATGGGGAGAACTTGAGCTAGTGGAACGTGACGGGAGGACTTTGCATGTTTTTGTTGAAGGCCCCGTGGGGAGCTAAAGTGTATTGATTGATTGATATAGAAGAATGGGGCACGTTTCTTGAAAGAGAAGTAAACAAATAAAGAGGTCCTAGTTGTAGCAAATAAGGATGATTTGCTGGGGAGGTTATGATGGTATCCTAACAAAGAATGAAATAAGTGTATGCAGTAACCGTGCGAGGTCAAGCAAATGTAGGTCCCTGATTCTATAAATGATGATGATGAATTGTGTACAGGGAACCTAACGCTACCTCCCTAGATCTCTCACGGTCTCTCTGTTGGCTCTAGTGTAGGGTGTATGATGTACCTATTGTCTAGGGGAGAAATGAGATGATAGTACACAACACACAAACACTTTACTTTTCTATGAGAAAGTTAATAAAACAGGTGTCAAGTTTTCTTTTGAACTGAATATTACAATTTAATCTGCCTGTCCAGTTATATCTTTTGGACCGGTCTTGAAAATAAGGACAAGATAGTTTACAGAAAGAAGGTAATAAAACAACTGGACTTTCTGTCCACACAACTAAAATCAAGATATATTTTTCACTGAAGAACAGTTCACAGCTACTACTGTAATCCTATAAAGGGCGAGTCACTGTGTATGAGGGGCTGTTGTGTCATCATACCCCTTGAAATTCCTGAATATCATTGGGAAACTCAGTGAATGTTATTTTTTTTACAAAAGTGTCAGATGTACCCAGATGTATGGCACATCACCTGGGGTTATTTATAAGGAAATTCTCTCCTGAAGATGCAGACTCTTTCACTCGTTCAAGCTCCTCCGTGTTCTTATAATAGTAGAAATGACTGGATGGAGGCTTGAGGGCTGTATTCACTTTCAGCTGGCTTCCTGCCACCAGTCGGTAACAGGGAATAAAACGCTGGAACAAAAGGATACCCAGGCTTTACATCTACTCACTGAGATTATTTAATATTTTCCTACCAGGATATGGGGTCAGCCTTGCGTGCCGTACATGTGCACAAGCCCCTAACTTTGTTTGACTCCCTCCTTGCTGTGACCACACCTCAGGTCCCTATGGCAGATACGCCACTGTACCTTTACATCTTTTTCCTCAATACAATAATGTGGGGTAACCACATTTCCGTTGGTATGATTTTCTCTTTTCTTTTTATATTATAAATGCTTCAGGCATGTAAATAGTGTTCATAGAACACAGAGGCTTACTACTATAATACTTTAATAATATAACAGCATAATCATGACAACATACATCAATTAGATACATTTTAAGATGAGGACGCAACAATGTCTACTACCGACATGTTCTTCATTTTCCCTCAATATCAATACCCAATTTTGTTTGCTGTGGAATTAAACATAACAATTCATACATCGTCCTTACCACAATTCAAGAAAATTAAACAAATGATGCTGACTTGCAAAGCAATGGCCGCAGTTTCACTCTGCACTGGTCTCAGGCTGGGAAATATTTATTTTACTTTAAATTTACCACAGCTGAATCTCAGCAAAATGTTTAATGTAATTTATTTTAGACAACTGGCAATTGAATAAGGAAAACCCCTTGCTAATATTGGGTACCACTAGCCAATCAGAAGCTGGCGACTACCAGATTTCAAAATGCAGTTTTTGAAAAACAAAAAACAATTCCAAACTACACCGCGTCTGCTATTTAATTGGCTAGCCTATGTTAGTTGCCATACAACAAAAACGTTTCGTTGATAACCAATTTCCTAGCGCCCCCTCTTCTCACCCTATACTCTCTGTACTCAAGCGAATTTGAATATTCACCTCAATGCCTCTTTCTACGCGATCGTCCCTTTAACGTTATGAAAATTCAAGTAAGGTTGACTGTCTGTCTGGTCTACCGTCTTGGACATTTTATTTTTCCTTCATAACTTCACTAATACTGGGGCTATCATAGTATTTAAAACATATTCTTGCTTAGGGGAGTCTCAGCTATCTTATCATATAAGTTTTATGTTCAGTTTCCTATTAATAAAGATTTTCATTTTTGTCACTGTTCGTTCGTCAAATAAGATTTTACACAAGACCACCATTTCCTCCTTTCTCCTCTCCCGCTTAGCCTATGGGATTCAAATACTACTTGTTTTTTGTGACGCCAGTACGTCTACCACGAGTGGGGACAAACTGTCTGTGTGTTTGCCTCCGATGGCGTTTGCCGCCGCGTGTAGATACGCATGGCAGAGTGTGGCAGGCAAATCGGATGTTAGACGTGGCGGGTTAACAAGTTGGGTTTTATGATTTGTATTTTATCGTGTTTCACTACCAAATTGTAAGACTTACTACTGATTAACCTGTTAAAAACAAAATATTACGTTAATTCAGATAGTATTGTGCGGCGCTCTTCCGCCAATTAGTTAATTTTATCGGTTAGGCGGCCGTGTATGCAGCAGATCTTACAAGTTTAAACATCGGTAGTACGTTGGCGAAACCGAAAATGCAGCGCGTTGTATATTATATATGCTACAGGCTTTTCGCACTGCACAAAAGGCAGTGGCGGGCGTGTGAGAGCAATTCCGTCAGACACAATCGGGCTGGTTTTATTTATTGTTGTTTTTATGACTAAAATCTATAGAAATGAGTAATTATCCTCGCAGATTTTACCACACACCTCCCCTCTTAAACATGCATCACTATGCAGGTTATTATCTGCGAGATAACTTAGCTCAATGAAGTCTTATGCGTTTCTCTGATTTTCATCACATGGATGTCTGCTTAAAAAGTCGGCACCCACATTCGTCGGACCCGGGATATAATCTATCCGGAATGAGTATGGCTGCAGTAATAAAGACCATCTCAATAATCTGGAATTTTCATGCTTCGCTTGTGACAGGAACACAAGAGGTGAATGATCCGTTTGGACCACAAATGTCCTGCCATATAAATAAATCTGAAATTTCTTTATAGACCATATCAAAGCGAGACATTCCTTTTCACTTGTTGAATAATTTTTTTCCGCCTTGTTCAACTTGCGGCTAGCATAAGCGACTGGTTTCAATTCCCCATCTGGTGAGGAAGACCTTTGCAACAATGTAGCACCTAGGCCCACATTGCTTGCGTCACTTCTCACAATAAATTCTTGAGTTAAGTCAGGCAATTGCAATACTGGCCTGCTTGTAAGTTTTTCCTTCAACTCTTGGTAAACTAATTCGCACTGAGCAGACCAAATTATTTTATCAGGTTGACCTTTACGAGTTAAATCTGTCAGCGGAGCACATATAGAGTTAAAATTTTTAATGTACTTTTGGTAAAAACCACACAACGACACGAAAGATCGCACGTCTTTCTTTGTTTGGGGGTCGAGGAGCTTTTTTCAATTTTTCCAGATTCTTGGGATCAGGGGTCATGCTACCCTGATGCACAGTATGTCCCAAGAATTCCAACTCTTTACAACCTATACAACATTTTGTTGGCCTGGCGGTTAAGTTAGCCTCTCTGAGTCTATCTAACAGCATATTCAAAGAGGTAACGTGTGTTCCTCAAATGTTTCCGTAGCAATGAGGATATCGTCCATAAAATTCGAAATACATGGATTTTTCAGGGGATCCAGCAGTTTTCGCATCATCCTTGAAAACACACTCGGAGCATTTTTCAACCCAAACGGCAACATGTTGAACTCATAATGACCTTCCGAGGTGCTAAATGCTAAATAAGATCGAACCTCAGGCTTTACTGGAATTTGGTAATAGCCCTTGCTAAGATCCACCTTAGAAAAATATTTTGCCTTGTTCAGCCTGGCAAATAGTTGAGTAGTATCAGGTAATGGATCCACCTGACCTTCTGTGACAGCATTCAGTTTCCTGTAATCTATACACAGTCTATGTTCTCCTGATGGTTTCCGCAACAGAACCACGCAGGAACTATAAGGAGACTCACTATGAGAAATAATCCCTTCTTGTAACAAATAATCTATCTCCTCTTTTAAAGCTTTCTCCTTAGCGAATGGAATAGAATAGGGCCTCATACAGATAGGTGTTGGGTCTAGTAGTTTCATATCATATTCCAACAAATGGGTTTTTCCCGGTTTATCTGTCAACACATCTGTATGTTTCTCAAGGATCTGTCGAACCTTCTCCTTCTGCCCTTTTGTCAAGTGATTGCTGATTTTCACCTGCTCAAACGTTTCACTGGTTTTCAGTGGATATTCAAATGAGGAGAGAGGGTCATTTTTCATTTCGGTTGCAATAGACAAGGCCAATAAGTGTGTCCCTTCCTGGATTTGTCTGTCCAGATATTTCTTCAACAGGTTCACATGATAGACTTTTTCCTTTCCCTTTTTGTCTATCTTATAATTGGTTCTGGATACCTTTTCCAAAACTGTGTATGGTCCTTGCCATCCGATCTGAAGTTTATTATTGCTGCTGGGCAATAGAAGAAGTACCTTCTCCCCCACAGCAAGTTCCCTCTCCTTCGCTTTTCGATTATAATAAGCAGCATGCTTTTTCCTGGCTTGTCTCAAATTTTCATTTGCCAGTTTCCAACCGGTTTGTAAACGATTGGTCAGTTCGTTCACGTATTGATAAGATGAGGTAACAGTCTCCTCTGCCTTCTCATCAGTCCAGGTCCTTAACAAAGCTTCTAACGGACCTTTTATTGGCCTACCAAATAACAGTGTTGCGGGGGCCATTCCGGTGGAATTATGTGGTACTTCCCGGTACGCAAACAGGGCGGCGGGCAAGTAGTGGTCCCACGTTTCAGGTTTCTCATGTGCCAGCTTTCTCAGGATAGAAATGAGAGTCCCATTGAACCTCTCTACCTGGCCGTTCCCTTGGGGATGGTACGGGCTACAGTGAAAGTGCTTGGCTTGAAACAACCTGAACACCTCTTCAGTTAGTTTCCCCTTGAACTGAGAGCCATTATCTGTCAAGATTTGATGCGGGAAACCTAACCTTGTGAATATCGTAAGTAATGCCTCTGCCACATGTTTCGAATCGATTGATGACAGGGCTACCGCCTCTCCCCACATAGAACAAGTGTCTACCAGAGTAAGGATGTAACTGTTCCTCCTCTTGGTCCGAGTGAGAGGTCCCACAATATCCACAGCAACTCTCTCAAAAGGGGTTCCCACTATGGGCATTTCCCCAAGAGTTGCGGGAGCAGTCCAATGCTTTGGAGCTACTCTCTGGCATTCGGGGCAGGAGTGTACGTATCTCTTTATGTCTTCCGTTATCCCTGGCCAGAAATAATGACAAGCTATACGCTGTCCTGTTGCACTAATCCCCATGTGACCACTGAAGGGGATAGCATGACCTAACTCCATCACTTTTTCTCTATATGATTTAGGAAGGACCAGCTGACCATGACCAGCTGCACCAGTGCCGGCCTTCCTGTATAGCAATTCATTCTTCATATAGAATTCTCCTTTATTTGGAGGAGTATGGCTCTTTGGGAGTTTCTTATAGCACAGCTTCAGTGACTTATCTTCAGCCTGTGCCTTTCTCATCTCTTCGGGATGAGTATTTATAGGTTCATCTTCTTCCTTTCTGGATTGTGATCGGGTCTGGACTGCTGCCAAGACCACAGGTCTCGTTGGATTTCCCAAGTAGACATAACGACACCCCAATATCAGAGGGTAGATGGGTGCGTCTATCACTGCTGCTCTGATTATCCCTTCCACATAGCGAGTCTTCACTTGTATCCTGGCAATGGGAAGTTTCATGAGGGGTAGGTCCTTGGTCGCCCCTTGTATCTCCACTGTTTCTGTGGTATACTGATCTGGGTTCACCAAGTGCGAGCTCACCACAGCCTCAAAATCCAAACCTGTATCATAGAGGCACCTTATGGTGACATCATTGCATACAACATCCTCGCACACTTGTGGGTGATAAGGTGCCTGCGTTTCAGCAGGTTTGTCCTTTTCCTCCTGTTTTCCCCTTTTCATAGCAGCAAATCCAGCAGGTTTACTTTTACAATACTTAATGTCATGTCCCTCCTTCTTACAATAAGTACAATACCATCTACTTTGATGATGAGGTTTTCTTTCCTCATTCCTTCTGTCCTTGAATTGTGCGGTTTTATTTTTATAATCATTTCGAGGCCTATCGAAGTTCTGCTTACCTCTGTTATCAAATTTATTATGGGTTTGAGGAGCCTTAAACTGATCTACTGGTTTCTTTTTAATACCAGCTACCTCTGCCTGGGCTGCATGATACCTTTCAGCGATATTTATTATTTCCTCCAGTCTCTCCGCACCCTGTTCCATGAGAAACTTTCTCATGTCTGGAGCCATGGACTCTCTCATCTGCTCAATGAGTATCATCTCTTTGAGTTCTTGGGTTTTCCCCAAAGAAGCCCATTTCTCCATATACGTTTCCAACCGGGCGGAGAACTGGTGATAGGTCTCACCCGACAGTAGCCTGGCATTCCTAAATTTCTTTCTATAAAATTCTCCGTTCTTTTCGTATCTTAACAGAAGAGCTTGCTTCAACATGTCATAGTTGTCCTGGTCACCCCTACTCATTTTAGAAAAAACTTCGTAAGCTGTACCGCGAAGTCCTTGAGACAACTTTACTCCCCATTTTTTCTCTTTCCAACCCATAAAAGTAGTGGCTAATATTTCGTATCTGCTTAGATACGACTCAATATCATCATCTTTTTCTATAAAATAATCTAAGTGGAACCCCATGGCTGATGAGGAGGCAGCCTGGCTTGCAGCGGAGTCGGAAGTGGAAGGGCTAGTTCCATTTTCCGGAGCATGGCCTTGTAGCTCTAGCTCCCTTAGTCGTAACTCATGTTCCCTCTGTAACCGTTTATCTTCCCTTTCCGCCTCCAATCTTCTTTCTTCTCTCTCTCGTTCCGCCTCCCTGTGTAGACGTTTTTCCTCCTTCTCAGCCTCGAGTTCAAGTTTCTTTGCCTCCTTCTCAGCCTCAAGTTTCTTCTCCTCCAACTGCAGCCTCTTTATCTCAGCCTCTCGATCAGCCTCTAATTTCTTAGTATCCCTAGCATCTTCTAACTGCACTCTCCTTTCCTCAGCTAACCTATGTTCTTCCCTAGTAATAAATTTGTCACATTCTGAGGTGACATAATCAACCAAAATTTGTCCCTCCCATATTCATATCTCTCGCCGCTTGCACAGCTGCAGAGCGAAACTTGGCCAGATCTGCCATCCTGAAAAATGTACTAACAAAGTTTCTAAATATAACTAATTATAAATTTATTTAATTAAATCTGGGTTTCTGACACTTTCTTCACTTCCCAAAATCTTGGGCAAATATATAATATGGGGATTTCCTGGGAAAATTAGACTGTCCCCAATTTATGTAGAAAGTTCAATCCCGGACAAGCCTACCAATTATGTAGCAAATAAGGATGATTTGCTGGGGAGGTTATGATGGTATCCTAACAAAGAATGAAATAAGTGTATGCAGTAACCGTGCGAGGTCAAGCAAATGTAGGTCCCTGATTCTATAAATGATGATGATGAATTGTGTACAGGGAACCTAACGCTACCTCCCTAGATCTCTCACGGTCTCTCTGTTGGCTCTAGTGTAGGGTGTATGATGTACCTATTGTCTAGGGGAGAAATGAGATGATAGTACACAACACACAAACACTTTACTTTTCTATGAGAAAGTTAATAAAACAGGTGTCAAGTTTTCTTTTGAACTGAATATTACAATTTAATCTGCCTGTCCAGTTATATCTTTTGGACCGGTCTTGAAAATAAGGACAAGATAGTTTACAGAAAGAAGGTAATAAAACAACTGGACTTTCTGTCCACACAACTAAAATCAAGATATATTTTTCACTGAAGAACAGTTCACAGCTACTACTGTAATCCTATAAAGGGCGAGTCACTGTGTATGAGGGGCTGTTGTGTCATCATACCCCTTGAAATTCCTGAATATCATTGGGAAACTCAGTGAATGTTATTTTTTTTACAAAAGTGTCAGATGTACCCAGATGTATGGCACATCACCTGGGGTTATTTATAAGGAAATTCTCTCCTGAAGATGCAGACTCTTTCACTCGTTCAAGCTCCTCCGTGTTCTTATAATAGTAGAAATGACTGGATGGAGGCTTGAGGGCTGTATTCACTTTCAGCTGGCTTCCTGCCACCAGTCGGTAACAGGGAATAAAACGCTGGAACAAAAGGATACCCAGGCTTTACATCTACTCACTGAGATTATTTAATATTTTCCTACCAGGATATGGGGTCAGCCTTGCGTGCCGTACATGTGCACAAGCCCCTAACTTTGTTTGACTCCCTCCTTGCTGTGACCACACCTCAGGTCCCTATGGCAGATACGCCACTGTACCTTTACATCTTTTTCCTCAATACAATAATGTGGGGTAACCACATTTCCGTTGGTATGATTTTCTCTTTTCTTTTTATATTATAAATGCTTCAGGCATGTAAATAGTGTTCATAGAACACAGAGGCTTACTACTATAATACTTTAATAATATAACAGCATAATCATGACAACATACATCAATTAGATACATTTTAAGATGAGGACGCAACAATGTCTACTACCGACATGTTCTTCATTTTCCCTCAATATCAATACCCAATTTTGTTTGCTGTGGAATTAAACATAACAATTCATACATCGTCCTTACCACAATTCAAGAAAATTAAACAAATGATGCTGACTTGCAAAGCAATGGCCGCAGTTTCACTCTGCACTGGTCTCAGGCTGGGAAATATTTATTTTACTTTAAATTTACCACAGCTGAATCTCAGCAAAATGTTTAATGTAATTTATTTTAGACAACTGGCAATTGAATAAGGAAAACCCCTTGCTAATATTGGGTACCACTAGCCAATCAGAAGCTGGCGACTACCAGATTTCAAAATGCAGTTTTTGAAAAACAAAAAAACAATTCCAAACTACACCGCGTCTGCTATTTAATTGGCTAGCCTATGTTAGTTGCCATACAACAAAAACGTTTCGTTGATAACCAATTTCCTAGCGCCCCCTCTTCTCACCCTATACTCTCTGTACTCAAGCGAATTTGAATATTCACCTCAATGCCTCTTTCTACGCGATCGTCCCTTTAACGTTATGAAAAATTCAAGTAAGGTTGACTGTCTGTCTGGTCTACCGTCTTGGACATTTTATTTTTCCTTCATAACTTCACTAAATACTGGGGCTATCATAGTATTTAAAACATATTCTTGCTTAGGGGAGTCTCAGCTATCTTATCATATAAGTTTTATGTTCAGTTTCCTATTAATAAAGATTTTCATTTTTGTCACTGTTCGTTCGTCAAATAAGATTTTACACAAGACCACCATTTCCTCCTTTCTCCTCTCCCGCTTAGCCTATGGGATTCAAATACTACTTGTTTTTTGTGACGCCAGTACGTCTACCACGAGTGGGGACAAACTGTCTGTGTGTTTGCCTCCGATGGCGTTTGCCGCCGCGTGTAGATACGCATGGCAGAGTGTGGCAGGCAAATCGGATGTTAGACGTGGCGGGTTAACAAGTTGGGTTTTATGATTTGTATTTTATCGTGTTTCACTACCAAATTGTAAGACTTACTACTGATTAACCTGTTAAAAACAAAATATTACGTTAATTCAGATAGTATTGTGCGGCGCTCTTCCGCCAATTAGTTAATTTTATCGGTTAGGCGGCCGTGTATGCAGCAGATCTTACAAGTTTAAACATCGGTAGTACGTTGGCGAAACCGAAAATGCAGCGCGTTGTATATTATATATGCTACAGGCTTTTCGCACTGCACAAAAGGCAGTGGCGGGCGTGTGAGAGCAATTCCGTCAGACACAATCGGGCTGGTTTTATTTATTGTTGTTTTTATGACTAAAATCTATAGAAATGAGTAATTATCCTCGCAGATTTTACCACACTAGTAAACCTAGGAATGAAAAGAAAATCAATAAAGGAGATCAAAGTTAGACAGATAAAATAGTTTGGCCACGTAAAAAAGACATTACACCTTGCTGAAGACCACAAAAGAAGGAAGAGTTGAAGGCAAACGTGCAAGAGGACGACAGCGCTATAAGTGAGAAGAGAACATCAAAAGATGGACAAGAACGAGTATCAGAGTGCACCACCAAGACAAGAGAGAGAAGACGTTGGAGATCCATTGCAGCTGACCTTTGATGTGGAGATGGCAGATAATGTTTAGATGTATTTAGATTAGCCATCTCTTTCTTTTCTTTGCTGTTTTCTATTGTTTGTACCTGACGACGACCGCGTAATCGTTATGCTGGCAATTTTTATGAACTTAGTTCTGTTATCGGTATTGTGGGTCAGAATTGACATCATTGCACTCCGGGCAAACTTATAGATGTTCAGTCTATCTCAGCAATTGTCTCAGGGTATGTGTCACAGCGTTATTTCGCAGTGCATCTTATGTATTGTGGTCGGCGATAGGTCACTCGGAAAGGCCGAGGTTAGCCGAATTGGTGTGTCATGTGACTACCGGAAGTCGGGGGAAAAGGCGCAAAATTAGTTAGTCAGAAACTAGCCTTTGTCCAGGGAGGACGTATATTTTTTCCCTTTTGCCAGCGAGATCGCTGTGTGGTTGATATTGTCCACTGTAAGCTGAGTGCCTGCCATATTTTCGGACTTTGGAGATAATTACGTTGTACTTCCAGAACAGTGTAGGGTCTAGATCGAATTATCTGCAGGCCGTAGTTGATAAGAGGTCGATGATTTTCGAGTTGGCCATTTTCATAGTTTTACCGCTCAGGTGAGCGAGACTCCGAGTAGTCATTTTGTATAATTCGTACCTTCATGTATGAAGGCGATAGTCTAAGTTGCTAAGGCATGTTTACAGTAGTTTTCACATTATTGTATCTGATGCGTTTGATGGCCGGGTGAGGCCTTATTGTGTGTATAAAGTATTAAAGGGAAGTACCTGTTAAAGGCGTTTATTTCTTATGTCAGCCATTATTGTGTGGTGATACTCTTGGAAGAACGAGCCTTTATTTGTTATTATAACTCCACACTGCAGTGGTGTAACCAGTGGAGTGTTCTCCACGGTAAGTGGTTCGTGACAGTATGAATGGTTTTTTTTGTCCCTGTAGTGTGCTGACCCATCCTGTCATTCGTTCGTCCCTGCTAGTTTTACGTTTAATGCCAAAATCCAGCAGGCTGAATCTTGTTGATTCACCAATTGCAGTGACTTTCTCTAACAGGAGATTGTTAATTGTCCTTATTTTCTCTCCTTCATCCGTATCTAATGTCAACACTGTGAGTGCTCCCGAGTCTAGTCTGTCAGCTCTCTCATTACCGCGTACTCGTGCATGATCTGGACAGTAGATCCCACACCAGTTCATAAAGGGTTGAGGCATCTCTTCTGGCAAGACATTGCTTGACCTATTTTCGATTACCGCTACCGTTTGTGACACTGACTCATGATTAAACACCTGTAGTTAGATTGCCAAATATTTATTATTCTTTTTCTTCCTTGCGTTTCAGGTCAGTGTGAACTATGCATGACCCTTCAACTCACCAAGGAGCATAGGTGTTCAACAAACGTCTGCCAAGTCTCCTTGTCACGTGACATCAGCTCAAAGTCAGTCCATGTCTTCTTCATCCCCTTCACGTTTGTCGCCAGTTCTCTTCTCCGTGTGTTCTTTTGTCTTCCTCTACCTCTCTTACCCTAGGGGTTCCAGAAAAAGGACTACATTGTAATGCTATCAACAGGTTTTCTCATTGTGTGTCCTATCCATCTCCAACGTCTTCTTCTCATCTCTTGTCCCACTGGCACTTTTCTAGTCATCAATTCGTGATCTTATGACGGGTTTTCGTTCTCGTTTTAAAATTAACTTTTCAACCAAATCTTACATTTAACCCTTTGAAAATAAACTTCGTTCGTTCGTTCATAGTGGTCCACGAATTATGGCCAGAGATTTAAAATAAAGGATACTTTAGAAATGTAGTGAACCTTTACTGTAGAATCACTCTTGGCAGTGTAGGAAGCCTGAAGGATTGCAACTGCAAAAAAAAAGCTGAGATCTACTTTGCTTCTGCAAGGCTTTTATCCTCGCCGCTTTTCTTCAGGGTTATTTATGCGAATAATGACTATATGATCGTGAACAAATTGCACCCAGCTGAGAGAGTTTAGCAAGATATATGAACTGAGTATATGAAGTGAGTTCATGTGTATATGAACTGAGTTCGCACTGGTGCAAACATGAACCGTCACTCAACCTTTTCCTTGTCCTTTCTCTTTGTAAGACATATTACTATTTGTGTGTTATGGAAATTATTTTTCACTTGCAATAACCCGTCAAACTTGACGGGATTTTAATTATAATGTGCTGTTTCCGTTCCCGGATGAGCAGATAGAAGTACATTCTTAGAGTGTTTTTAGTTTCTTTCCATTATACAGTGTAATCAAACTGTTCATGAACACCGTCATTTGAACGCTTTTCTTTGTTGATTGTAACTATTTTCGGGAGAGTATATATAATGGAAACAATACAATTTTTCAACACGGTTGCATTCCTCAGCTGTGACCAACGTACACACGGCGAGAATTATGTTATTTTAGATACAATTTAAAAGTTCTTTGATGACAACATTTCGCGTGAAAGTGCGTGGATTGTTTTCAATGGATGGGTGTGAAAAAAAAATCGAAGAAAGGTGATTCGTCTTACGAGGACAAAAGACAAATAAAATAGTGTACGTTACGGCCACAAGGCCTTCGTCATGGAAAGGAAAGACAGTGAAGGCTAGATAGGACACATAAGAACTTAAATACTGTAAATATAAAAATAAAACCTAGGTACTTCCCTGAAGGCAAGGCATCGAAATCCTACCACTATTCGCTGTCCGCGAACGGACGCGCGTGGCCGAAAAGGAAGTGACTTCCGCCACAGGATGTACACAGTACATACTAAGAAACTAAACAAAACTAAAAAACGAAACTGAACAATAAACTACCCAAACGTAATAAAAGTGGGGAATGGAAATAGAAGAGGACAGAATGAGTTGGAGATAAATAAATAAAAAATAAAAAATCAAGACATATTAAAAACAGTGTATTAAATATTCATACATATTAAGGAGGACGGCATAAAAATAGAAGAATAGGATAAGAGTGGAAAGAGTCAAAATAGAGCAAGAGAGGAAAGGGTGACTTCAGACAAAGGTGTGTAAAGTGTTAAGACCAGCTGGTTTTAGACATCCCATGCGGTGGATAAGACGGTTCTCAAGCTGTTCTCGGCTAACAGTGTCAGAGGAGCAGGGTCGGATCGCTGTGACCTGGATGTCGATGGGACCATGGTGGTCAGGACCATTAGTTGGAACAGTACCAACTAAGATGGTTTGGCCATGTCTGCAGAATGGAAGAAGATCGGCTACCACGACAAGCATGGGAAACAAGGAGCCAGGGATCCAGACCCCCAGGACGACCCAGAGTCTGCTGGGAGGACAACATTAGACAATCTTTGAAGGACTGAGGACTAGAATGGAACCAGGCCAGGAGGAAGGCAGCCGATAGTATAGTCTGGCGCTCTCTCTTCCAAACCTCTACACCTCACGGTAGAAGGGGAACGACTAAGTAAGTAAGTAAGTAAGTATGTATATATATAATACCTTGGTCACAAGGCTGAAGTTTGGATGTCGCATTTGGTTGGTAAAAATAAAAGTTCTGTTGCTTTTAGATTTTGAACATTTATGTGGGCTGAACAGTTGTAAAGCACCAAAAGAACTTTGTGATGTTGACGTTCCATAGAATGATCAAATGCATATAGCCACTTGGTGAAAATGTCTGATGTCATCGAGGCTATCGAATTAGCTGCATAATCAACACACAATTTTTTCAAACTTTTAAAACATCGTGGATTTTTTAATTTACCGATTACAAGTAATGGCAATTTATCGGAACCATCCATATTTGTACACACAACAATTGTGATTCTTTCTTTCCATCCCCCCCTCTTTCCCCCCCACCTCCCCAATGACACTATTCATTTCTGAAGGAAAAAGTATTGTCAGGCAGCAATAACCAAAACAATCCAGTTTCATCAGCATTAAAAACATCAACGGAATTATACCTACTCATGGCTGGTTTTAGCACCTCCTCCGTCCATGACTCGGTAGTCGTTTCATTAACAGAATGCCTTTCCCCACACCAAAAAAAAAGGTAAAGGAACCTGTTACACGCCCATTGAGGCATATTGGGAATATGGTGTTAGGCCCATATTTTCTTGACCGTCTGCACACTAGGGGTGATGTGGTTGGCATCACGCCGGCCGCTTTAACCTTCACATGGTTGCTCTGGTACCCATTTGTGGCCTAAAAAATTCCCACCTCATCTGGGGATCGAACCATAGACTACTGCGCTAGGAAGCCAGTGCACTAACCACTATACTACCGCGGCTTTGTAAGTAATGTTGTGCCGTTTTTTAAAAGACCCAACCAGCCAGGACTACATTTCCAGCCATATATATATATATATATATATATATATATATATATATATATATATATATATATATATATATATATATATATATATATATATATATATATATATATATATATATATATATATATATATATATATATATATATATATATATAAACATAAAAAAAATATATTGGCTTTTCCAAATTGAATTAATGAAATCAGCGTTAGTCCACAAAGTTTCTGGCACTAGTCTTTAACTATCCTGTCATATACTGACATTTTCTTATCATAGACTCTTTTTCTTCTTCTTCTTCTTCGTTCGCCCTGAAAAAGACGGTGGTTGCGTTGTGTCTGTTTACAACGTAGCTGTGATATCTGCACCTTTCGGTCGACACATCCGACTTCTGCACGGCATTTTTTTAGGACCGGGTTTGCCTTCCCATTGCGATCCGTGCTCGCTCAGCCAGCCTGCATTGCTGCATACTGTTTCCAGGACCACCACGTGGAGGTGGAGCACGGTCTTGACCAGCTCTGGTTCGCTGGTCCTGACGCAGGCAGTCAAGCTAGACTCTTTTGACTGCTCACATAAGTCACTGGAATGAGTTCTATGTTACTCATCTTTTGGAAAACAACAATGTCCTTTTAGGTTGTGACACACTCCCTTGTAGCTGACAGTCTTGTCCGTTAGCCCGCCCAATAACTGAGGGGGACTAAGGTCTGTTAAAGCTTCAACCACTGTGCTCCTTTGGGGTATAGGCAACGGGATTGA
Organism: Oreohelix idahoensis; assembly: GCA_024509875.1. NCBI lineage: Eukaryota > Metazoa > Mollusca > Gastropoda > Stylommatophora > Oreohelicidae > Oreohelix > Oreohelix idahoensis. The sequence goes on from JAMPIV010009239.1 coordinate 37,439, forward strand.
ATAGCTTCTGGCTTCAGCTCAAAGTCTCAAATATGAACCTTGAACAAGGAGTAATATGTGGCTATTCTGGGGTATGGAGCACACATATTTCCTTTTGTACAGGAGGCGAGGATGTCTCAGTGTATGTATATGGGATGAATGATACATGGTTCAGTGTAGTCAGATATAGTATGATAAGACAAGTGTCTACTTGTGGAACATTTTTCAAATAATACATAAATAAATCAAATATTATGATTAAATGGGTATGATGCGACCTTTGCCTACCACCTATACATGCCAAGTCAGTGATGAACTTACTGGTAGGTTATAATATCCCAGACAAGTACTAGCATGGTTAACACACAAGGAAGGGAAACCCGAGGCCTGTAAACAGTAAATTAATATTAGACAAACATAAAGGTATGTTTTCAGGCACTCGTAAGAAATAAAGAAATAGAACACTTGGACAACAGAAAAACAACAGACGTGAGTGGCTTACCCAGGGTTCGAACCCCGTACCTTCCGTACGACAACTCCGCCTTGCTATCAAGCGAATCACACTGACCCCACGACCAGCCAGGCATCCCCAAAAAAGGATGCTTTGCTGACTATTTATCAGTACGAAACACACAAGATAACACCGGAAGTATACAGTGGGCAACTCAGCCCCTTAATGACGCAATCACTTCTGTTGTTCCTCTATTGGGGATGCCTGGCTGGCCGTGGGGTCAGTGTGATTCGCTTGATAGCTAGGCGGAGTTGTCGTACGGAAGGTACGGGGTTCGAACCCTGGGTAAGCCACTCACGTCTGTTGTTTTTCTGTTGTCCAAGTGTTCTACTTCTTTATTTCTTACGAGTGCCTGAAAACATACCTTTATGTTTGTCTAATATTAATTTACTGTTTACAGGCCTCGGGTTTCCCTTCCTTATGTGTTATTTATGTTTATACAATACCAGAAACCTACCCTCTGTTCTATACTACTGTCCTTAAGTCTTCTACTATTTACTGGACCCAGTATCAAGGTCTTTGTCTTGTTTGGACTGACACATACTGTTAATAGAGGAACAACAGAAGTGATTGCGTCATTAAGGGGCTGAGTTGCCCCTGTATACTTCCGGTGTTATCTTGTGTGTTTCGTACTGATAAATAGTCAGCAAAGCATCCTTTTTTGGGGATGCCTGGCTGGCCGTGGGGTCAGTGTGATTCGCTTGATAGCTAGGCGGAGTTGTCGTACGGAAGGTACGGGGTTCGAACCCTGGGTAAGCCACTCACGTCTGTTGTTTTTCTGTTGTCCAAGTGTTCTACTTCTTTATTTCTTACGAGTGCCTGAAAACATACCTTTATGTCTGTCTAATATTAATTTACTGTTTACAGGCCTCGGGTTTCCCTTCCTTATGTGTTATTTATGTTTATACAATACCAGAAACCTACCCTCTGTTCTATACTACTGTCCTTAAGTCTTCTACTATTTACTGGACCCAGTATCAAGGTCTTTGTCTTGTTTGGACTGACACATACTGTTAATAGAGGAACAACAGAAGTGATTGCGTCATTAAGGGGCTGAGTTGCCCACTGTATACTTCCGGTGTTATCTTGTGTGTTTCGTACTGATAAATAGTCAGCAAAGCATCCTTTTTTGGGGATGCCTGGCTGGCCGTGGGGTCAGTGTGATTCGCTTGATAGCTAGGCGGAGTTGTCGTACGGAAGGTACGGGGTTCGAACCCTGGGTAAGCCACTCACGTCTGTTGTTTTTCTGTTGTCCAAGTGTTCTACTTCTTTATTTCTTACGAGTGCCTGAAAACATACCTTTATGTTTGTCTAATATTAATTTACTAGCATGGTTATATAGTCCTGACAAGGACTGGTTAGGTTATATGGTTGGTTTCAATCTTCATCAAGCTTTACCCATATAGATCAATGTTAGGTATGTTAGACTCAAATTTCTAAACAAAACCTGAAATAAAATTGATATTATTTACACAAATATCTCTAGTAAACCTACATACCCTATAGTTTCAATATAAGCACATATTTAGACTTGGTTTAGTGAAGCAGTCTGCATGGCATACATCTATGAAAGTATCAGCCTTGGCAGCTCTCTTCTTTTGTCTATGGCTCTGGACTGTCTTCTTGTTAGTGTGTGTTTTTAAACCTAGCGCTGATTCTTTATATAGGGCAATCGCGGGCGTATCGGAGAGCTCCCTCGATTTGGTACAATTTTGTCCTCAAGAATCCATCGTTCTGAGTGCATGTGTGCAAATATCCTGACAACATTTCCTCCGTACCACTAAACACGTTAATCCATCCCGTTCTTATCTACCTACTTTTATTTTCCTGATTAGGAGCTTCCATTTTATATACTTTTAATCGAAATCAGTTAGGGCACGTATTTACTAGGATTTGTTAAAGTCTATCGTCTTGATAGTCCTAGATGTGAAGACTAAGTAAAACTTAAAATTTTTCTGATACTACTTACGTCTTCGCAACTTCCCTCTAGATTTCCATTAATACATATATCCTTTAAAGAATTAAAGCACTTGTAATAGTATTATACACAGCATGCGCTTGTAGCTTTAAATTTACTTTCCACCAGATACGATTCCGATATCGCCATGTTTCAGTTTCTCCTTACCCCACTTCCCCTAACGAACCGGATCTGCTTTGGCTAATATTTGCTGCCTTGCGTTAACCTTCAAAGCAAAAAAAAATCCACGCCGTGTCACACCCTAGTATGCGTTCAGTCTTGCTTTCACGAAACGAAACATGTGTTGACAAATTACGCCACCTGCTCCCGCTGATGGTTTGGTTCTGCGCAGATAGGTCACTGGAGTTCTCGCGTCTCTGGTCTAGATTAAAGGCGCAGCACGTTCCAAGTAAGATCAAGGAGTAACTGCCAAGCTGGTCCCGCGTTTCTAAGATCCTCTGATGATGGTTACTAGTTCTACGTCAGTCCACTTATACCCTCACTTTGTTCCAGAGATTAGTACCCTCACTGGTACCACCAACAACTATGGTAAAAGAATAGAAACGAAACGCTCTCCTGAGTATTGCGTTTCCCGACACATACTTATGTCTTCTTCTCTCTATTCCACCATCCCATCTACCTCAGAATTTTCCCTTGATGAGAATTAAACTTAATCCCTCGAGAGAAAACTTCCTTTACATTTAAATTGAATAGCTTTATCTTTATTTTACATTTAAATGAAAAGGTTAATAGTACAGATAGAATATGTTTATATTTACATCTCCACTGATTGAAAAGTGTTCACAATATAAATTGAATATGTTTTCATTTATATCTACACTTGTTGAACAGTTTGAAACTTTCTTTAATTTTAAAGTGAATATGTTCACATATACAATTACACTGGTTTGAAAATGTAAATATTATGCTTAGAATGTACATCATTTCTTTTATCTTTCCCTCCCTGCTCCATATAGAACTTGGGACTACTTATGCTTTTAGTTCTCTTTAAAAAACTGGCGATAAAACAGATACCAGCCCTTGCAGTGGTGGTTCATGAAATCATTATTCTATACGCTGATGTTGCCAGCCTCAAATAACTTGGACATCCACTAGCGATTTTCACATATTAATATTCACATGGCAATATGTACTGTTCGGTTGTGCATTTTACATTTTATATTTTTTCATTACTAACATGTGAACTAAATGCACAACTTACGCCAATCCTGGCTCACATACTTTTTGCTCAGATGAATAAAGGCACTTGACTTTTCTTCTTACACGTGTTCTTGGGGTCGTTACTTTTAACATTAATTCCCACTATGACTCCGTGTGTTTCAGTTTCCTCAGATTCCGGTTCCATATTAAAATGGTAGAGTTTTTTCTGGGCTGTGTAAGTCCTTCCAAAATACTCCAATAAAAGTCCGGCCTGATAAATGGAGTTCTGAATTCTAACTTCTGGCAGTCTGGTTATGTCGTCTTGGCAAGCGATTTCTCACAGTGAACTAGACTTGTAAAAATGGTCAGATTATATTGCAAGTCTGCCCCCGCATTTGCTTGTTACGAGGCTAATCAGAACGCCAATCGTTTTCAAATATGCGTGTCGTGTGGGGAAATTCAAATATTCCGACATGGAATAATTCTGCGCGTGATACAGAGGTCACCTCTCCCATATATGGTAATAAAACTTCCGATTGCCTGGCAACAAACTCACCAACACATCTGTAAACTAAACTCGTACAACAATGTGTTTCAGATGTAACAACTTATTACTTTCGTATAAAGTAATGTTTTCGTGATGGTCGGACAGGAAACGATTATGTCATTTATGTCTGCCCATAAGGTGTCTCACAGACGAGTAATCTTGTTATCTCTCGCTTGAGCACGCAAAACCCGTCTCTTTACCACCTTAGCAACCGACGCATCCTTACCTTATCAGCGCTTAAACAAATACGCTGGGGTGATTTTAGTGTAAATCTGTCGCGACCAAGGTTTGGTACACGAGAGTTTACCAACATGACTGCCGTTTCCTTATTGCATCACCTGTCTACTATCTCAGCAGGGATGGGCAGGTAAACAGACACGATGAATTATTACTAAAAGGAGTGTAAGAATGAAAGTACAAAACATCTGCTACATAGCAGAGAAAGAAAAAAGCGCTGACCACGGAAAAGCACGCAATTAGTCAGTACAACAATTTAAAATGAGTACTGCCGGAGTGAAAGAGAAACCGAGAAGTGGTCGCCCCAAATCCATCTCGTGACACTGAGTGTTGCTATCTTGTCTGTACCTGATCTTCCTGCACGAAATCCTTCCTGTTCTTCTCTGAGTTTATCATCCACCGCCTTCTTAATACGGTCCAACAAAACTCTGGTCAAAATGTTTCCAACCTTTTGCTAGCAGTGTTATACCCCTCCAGTTGCCACATACAGACAAGTTTCCTTCCTTTGGCAGCTTGATAATGTGGCCTTCCTTCCAGCTCTTTGGGATGGCCTCTTGTTCCCAGATTTTCTTGAAGAGCTGGTGTAGCAACTCTGTAGTGCATGGTATATCTGCCGTCAGGGCTTCTGGTGGTGTTCCATCTGGTCCTGCAGCCTTCCCATTTTTCAGCTGTTTTATTGCCCGAGAGATCTCTTGTTTAGTGGGTGGGTTCATGTTGCACTGTTGTGGCTCTTCTGCTGGTTCTGTGGTTGCTGTATTGGTTGGTTTCGGTTTAGGATTTCCTTAAAATATTCAGCCCATCTGGCCCTTTGTTTCTCTTCATTGCTAATGTTTTGTCCTTCTCTGCTCTTCACTGTTGTATTGTGGTTTAGCTGTTTCTTAGATAAAGTTGTAGTGATATTATATAATGTTTTCAAGTCTCCTTTTTTGTCGCAATCTCGGCTTCCTATGTTAGTTTTTAAATAAATTCTCTTTTATCTTGCCTGGCACTCTTTTCCCTTTCTTGTTTAGCTCCCAATATATTGTGAGCAGATGTGTTTTCTGTTCTGCATCTTTACAGTTGTTTACTTGTTGTTTGATGTATCTTATTTCTCTTATGAGGTTCCATGTGTTTTCTGTGAGTCTTTCTTTCTGTTGTTTATTTCTTTTGCCAAGAACTTCTTCACATGTATATGAGATAGTAGGTAGAAGGTCTCCAAAAATTGGCTCGTTAAGAAAGACAGAGACCTATTCGAGAGAAGGACAAGAAGAAGAGAATGAGAATGCTTTCCACTGGACAGTGTTTTCTAGTGAATTATGGAAAGAGTTCTGTTTCCCCACGACCTTAGCTTCTGCCCTTAGATCCCGTAACAGAAAAAGCCCCCAACCTCATCTGAGTGTAGAAATTTACCTATATGTAAATATTTAACACCGACAGCACGAGTGATACATTAACAAACTAGATAATGATCAAACGATTATTGGGTTTATTAATTAAATATCTACACATATAGGGTTAGTAGTGGTTAGAACGTGATGATGGTAAAGACGATTCACACAAAACACACAGATGAGATATTAATATTGTAGTTAATTAAATAGAAGAATGAGCTTGTGTAAAGCGAAATGATGATGATGTGATATGATACGTGTTACCAAAATGGTGAGTAATCTACACAGTCCATGTGTCTCTAAATGCTTCACCCGGGTAGGATGGTTCACATGTATGCATAGAATGTCCCAGGTAGGTATAAGTTATGTCGAGTGGGGTATCTCTAAGTCGAGGACGTTCTGATGAAAACTTTTGTTGTACTGAGAACGTTGACGATATACAGTCCTTCACTGTTTGACAATATCTCTGTAGCGTTGATCAACAGTTAACAGTTGTCGTATGAAAAATGTCGGTTGTCTAATCTCCGAAGGGTACTGGCCAGACTGGATATCTTCACGAAATGTTCTTGATATGTAGACTCATTATCTTGAGTATGTAATCGTGATTCATAAAATATACTTTGGAGTCTGCTTCATAGAATGCGCTTAAGAGTGTGTTGCACTTGGTATAAATATGAGATTCAACTTTTGAGCTCTTTAGCTTGTTCTTGATCGTGGGCGAGAAATATTCCTTTTTAAGTGAGGAACGAAGAATGTCCTATGGCGAATTCTGCTAGCCAAATGTCCGTTTTGATAACTTATTTCTGGTTAGACGTCAGACACGTAGCGTGTAGACTCAGACTTCTGATGGACTGAAGACACACAAAAGTCTTCCTAAGTTTTCACACTTAATATCACTGGGTGACTTTCATTTATTCTACTTCTCACTGTTGATCTCTATGAGTTCCATTCTAATGATGTTAAATATACTGTGCATGAGAGTGTGTGCGTATGGAAGACTATGATGATGATTTAACAAGCTTGATGAAGGTGAAGTATGAACTATTAATTACTTCCTATCAGCCTATCATCTTAGAGGAAAATCTTCTGATTTTATTAATCATTTAGAAAAAGAATTTATTGAAAAACTATCTTTTGCACATTTCGCTGTGAGGTTAAGATGAATAAAGAATAATAAAAATGTATTAATAATCTGCGTAACATCTACTAACCTTCTTTTCCCTTCGCAAAATCCTTTAAGAACACAATACACCACAGATATGAAATATTTTATCCACACTGAATTAATTGCAGGCTATGCTTTAGGGATTTTTTTCTACACCACAGTGTTAAAAAACTGGACTCCTCTCTCTAGCGAGCTGCGCGGTATATTATATATCTAAAAGTCAAATGTGGGTCTCTTGGACCGGTGACTTACAACTCCGCCCATACAACCAATAGCTAAAAGTCCCTCTGGTCGCTCATTCCCAGGGTCTCTCTTGTCCCCTGTCAGTTCAAAAATGGGTGGGGCAATTCACGACCAACTTTCGTTGCAGGGCTTGCCTGACAAACAGGTGTTGAGATAATTGGCTGGCCAATGCAAAAATGTCTCTCGACTTCCAACTGTCATAGTGCTCTCTGTTTGTTCTATGGCCTCGCGTGTTTGCGGCGGCCTTTGTTCCCTCGGTCCATTGTCGCTTGCATGCTAACAAGTCTCTTTGTCGTGCCGGTCTTATTGTATTCCATGTGGAAGCAAATGTTTTTATTCTGCGTCGAGGGCCTTTGATATCACACTCCTGGAGTTCATTGTTTGCGTGGCCATTGTATCGTGCGTGATGGTGACGGTATTGTGTTTAAACAACGGCTTAGACTAATCTTTTGTGTCAGCCGCGCCATCCTCAAAGTTAACAATAGTCCTAAGAAATTGTACCATGCCCAGGTGTTTTATTTTGATGAAACCATATGTGTTTCACCAGACTTATCACGCGGCAGTGTGGACTTTTGGAAGATAATGCAAGGTGGAGGTCTAAATAAAATCACGAGTAATAGAGATTACACTTGACAGTCCAGTCGTGATTAAGAAGATACTAGAAAACGACGAAAGACCCAACGTGGAATGGAAGAGCACAAATGTGGGAGAAAATAAAATTAGAGAGATGTAGGAAAAGAATTGTGGTTTCCGCCCAGGTCGGGAGTTAGAAAATGGTCTAAGCAGCGAGTGGACGCAAATCTGCGTCTTGTGATTTTTTCTGAGGGAAATACATTGTCTTTGTGAGTTAGTTTAGCTAACTATAGACTTTTCCCAGTATTATTCAAGCCGCCTGGAGGCATATGTTTTGTGGTTGATTCCGAATAAAGGTAATTCCTCTTTATTTGAACTTTACGATGTCATCTAAAAGTTCGACATTTTTGCTGCTCTTTGCTCGCTTGTGTGATTCAAAAATGGAGAGGTACTTTGATTAGGATTTCGCCACCGGTATCTTTATACCTGAACTAGTTATATATATATGGGTCGCTCTAGACCAAACAAGACTATTGTCTGTGTTCCAGGATTCGTTATATCAGAGATCACATCCAAGTCAGATGGTTAGACTTAGGAATGTTATAAAGGTCGGGTTGACCTGTATTCCAAGTATGCTATTCACGTGCAGAGGATAAATGGACTTATTGTACGCATCTGATCTGCTAGCATCAGGAAGGGAGTATTTATTATTATCTATGAACAGTGATGAGATGCAGCTGACACTGTTGCAGAATTAATATATATGTACTTTAGACATTCAGATCTGAGGCATATTATGTATACAGCTTCACGAACCAGAACTTTATGTTATCGAATATGTGGAAGCTATTTGTTTACACTATGAATATTGGATTCTACATGACTATCAGCTGGCACTAATATTATTTTGAATGCTGAATTTCTTGAACTATGTTGGTGATGACATATATATCATGACTGTTTTGTGGCGTGCAATAAATGGTAGAAAACGTAAAGCGAAGTTACCATTTCTATGACTTTACACATCATGTTGCCTGTGTTGTACTCTGGGAACTGTTCTACTATAACCTACACAGCAACATCATAAACCAGATAAGACACCCTATACTACAACTATATATCTAACTGGTGTCGATAGGGGTGATACTTCCAGTCAGCCTAAATCCACCCTTATCAGTATCTTCATCTGCATTGTTTGTAGGGACATAACATTAAATAATGGTGATTTTTCTTCCTTTTCCCGGGAATGTTGCCGTTATTATCCTGGGTGATATTGATTCCCATTCTATTAGTGCTTTCCTGGCTTTCTGGGATATCATAATAGCAACCCTTTCTGTGTGTGTTTGTGGTTTTCATCCTTTTGTCCTGAATATATGACATTTTCCCATGTATTGGTTATGAATTCACCAGTTCCATTTATTCTCGTTTCTGCTAGTCCTGAGAGTTTTATTCCATATCGTCTCATCTCTCCAGCTACCCGTTCTGCCCTTCCGGCCTCCTGCATTGTCCGTATGTTCCAGGTGCCAATTCTAATTTTTGCCTTCGTCGTTAGAAGTGGTGTCGGCAGCCTGACTTCCATTGACTGGCTTTCATCAGGTCTCTGCGTCATACGTCCCTCTTGCCAGGGTTCTTCCTGACTCTGGCTTTTATTTCTTTCCACAACTGTTTCAGTTCCGTGTGACAAATAGGTTTTTCCGGCAGCCCTGTCCTCCATACACAACCTCATCTCTCAGTCGCTTTGTGCGATATGTCGGTAGGAACTGTAGTACTTTTCTCTCTTTGTTTCATCAGCAACCCGCGGAACTACACGGTGCAATGCAACACGCACAAAGTGATTATTATTGTATGCACGCATATCCTGGACAACAAGCAATCAAAAGATGAAATACTGTATACTGGGACCCCAAGATGCAGCAATAGTGAATGCAGTCAGCGACTCATAGCCTGACTGCCTGCGTCAGGACCAGCGAACCAGAGCTGGTCAAGACCGTGCTCCACCTCCACGTGGTGGTCCTGGAAACAGTCTGCAGCAGTGCAGGCTGGCTGAGCGAGCATGGATCGAAATGGGAAGGCAAACCCGGTCCTTAAAAAATGTCGTGCAGAAGTCGGATGTGTCGACCGAAAGGTGCAGAAATCACAGCTTAGGCGCAAACAGACACAACGCAACCACCGTCCTTTTCAGGACGAACGAAGAAGAAGAAGAAGAAGAAGAAGTATACTGAGGCCGCCAGTAGCATGATTTATTGGAGACGTATAAGCATGGACAGCAGAAAACCCACAAGTCATTGAGTAAACAAAGAAAAACCACTAAAAAAATATATTAAAGATAAAGCGCAGACAATAGACATTATTTGAACTTTTCATATGAAAGAGAGAGAGAGAGAGAGAGAGAGAGAGAGAGAGAGAGAGAGAGAGAGAGAGAGAGAGAGAGAGGGGGGAGAGAAAGTGAGAGAAATAACGAATTTTATTTTAAATGATTGAGAACTGGCTCGTCTAACGTTCTTCCCAACCTGTTTTTTTTTTTAAAATAAAATTTTGCCTCGTTTTGATGAGACGCTTCCCGTTCAGTCTAGTCGGTTACATTAGAGCGCATGCATAAATATAAAAGGTGTGATTTAATTCCCTACCTTTCTCTCAGCTTGTACACTCAATCCATCAGTTCTCACATACGTTTTCAATATTAATTTCAAGGACAGAAATGAGAAAGCCGGGTAAAAATAGTCCATTCATTCCATAAACACGACGAGAGAGAGAGAGGAGAGAGAGAGGGAGAGAGAGAGAGAGAGAGAGAGAGAGAGAGAGAGAGAGAGAGAGAGAGAGAGAGAGAGAGAGAGAGAGAGAGAGCCTTGATAAATGACCACAAGGTCTAGAAGGAGAATAAAGACGGCTACCTGGAGACACCAGCGGGTCGTTAAAAACAAAGGGGCGTGAGATCTACAGCAAACTCCTCGCGACACGGCACACGATTTTCCTAATCTGGGAAAATCCACACCAAAGGCATCTCACGGGATCGAGTCACACCAGCTGTCTTCCGGGAGTCACGTTTACTACTGCATTTTCTATTATGGCTCTCAACAATTGTCTCCGTAAACCTTAGTCGAGCTTTCTTCTTTTGTATACAGCAGAAACTGGTGGTCATGGTTTTCTTGGAAATTAGGTTATTTACTTTGAGCAGTGTGGGGTTGTCAGGCCTATTTTATTGTCTGTGTTCGCAAGATACAACGTAGCGACAAGCTTTTTTCTTCTTCTCCTTATTATTCTCCTTATTATTCTCCTTCTTCTTCTTATTCTCCTTTTTATCCTTATTATTCTCCTTCTCCTTCTTATTGTTCTCCTTCTTCTTCTCCTTAATATTCTCCTTCTTCTCCGTATTATTTTCCGTCTTCTCATCCTTATTATTCTCCTTCTTCTCCTTATTATTCCCTTTATCCATCTTCTTCTCCTTCTTCTCCGTATTATTCTCCTTCTTATTATTATTATCCTTCTCCTTATATTCTCCTTCTTCTCGTTAGTCTCCTTCTCCTGTTTATTCTCATTCTTCATCTCCTTATTATTCTCCTTCTTCTTCTTTTTCTTCTTCTTCTCCTCCTTGCCATTATTCTTCTCCTTATTATTCTCCTTCTTCATCTTTTTCTCTTTCTCATTCTTCTCCTTTTTCTCCTTATTATTATCCTTCTTCTTCTCTTTCTTCTCCTTTTTCTCTTTCCCCTTCTTCTTCTTATTCGTCGCCGTCGTTGTTGTCGTCGTACACTCTCAGACGTCTATTTGAATATGTTCAAAGAAACCAGTGGTCAGCTTGAGACATGAATAGATGGTAAGGATTCGCGTGTACATAACCTAAAAATTAAATGTAAAATGTTGTATTGTGCTTTTATGTTATATTTTTTCCCTAGAAGGTGCCTACAGCTTTCATTGGACAATCAAAGGGGTCCATATCCTTCAGCAGGCATCAAAGGGGTCCATGGCATAAAAGGTTTAGAAACATTGATTTTGAAGAACAGGGAAAATTCTGAGTATGTGAAAAAATAACCCGTCAAAACATGATGGGCGAAATAATTACGTTTTGCTCATTCACCTGCACATCCTGATGTCGACACTAATTCTCCTAAGGTCATCTCCTTTCTTTCCACTCCATTTCACCTTCATGGGATCTTTGAAGCAAAACCTGTCACGACTTATGGCCAATGGTCAGTGCACCATGTTAAAAAAATGTGTGAAACATACTAAACAAGGCACCACGAAAGGCCTGTTATTTTAAGCGGTCTTCAATTAAGCTTTCATTATGCTTTTTAAAATTTTCCCGAAAAGCTGACGGGATTGGTTCATTGTTCGTTAGAGACGTTTGACAACAAGTAAAATGAGTAAGAATATACTGGAAAAAGCGGCAGCACTTGGGAGAATGGAGCCAATGCAGTCCAGTAAAGGAGGATCCCGTTACACGCCCATTGAGGCATACTGGGAATATGGTGTTAGGCCCATATTTTCTTGACCATCGGCACACTAGGGGGTGATGTGGTCAGCATCACGCCGGCCGCCTTAACCTTCCCAGAAGTTGCTCTGGAACCCAGTTGGGGCTGGGTCGACCCAGGAGCCGTTTGCGGCTTTAAAAAATCCCATCTCATCTGGGGATCGAACCATAGACCACTGAGCTAGGAAGCCAGTGCACTAACCACTATGCTACCGCGGCTCCCACTGCAGTCCAGTGGACAATACGTTTTTCCCCACCTCATCGCGGTGTGTAAGCATATTTTTGATTATTTCCCGCGTTGTTAGACTGTGTTGTTTCTCATTACTGTTTATCCGTCACTGCGATTTGGTACAGAACTCTGTCCTCATCTGACTGACTTTGATCCACTGTCATTGAGCGCCAGCACTTGGTGATCCTCATCTGATTATGTGTCCTGAAATCACAATCCTTTGGTTTTCCGCTGGGCGCCTAACACTTCATGCCTGGGCGCCTAACATTTCATGTCTGGGCGCCTAACACTTCATGCCTGGACGCCTAACACTTCATGCCTGGGCGCCTAACACTTCATGCCTGGGCGCCTAACACTTCATGCCTGGGCGCCTAACACTTCATGCCTGGGCGCCTAACACTTCATGCCTGGGCGCCTAACACTTCATGCCTGGGCGCCTAACACTTCATGCCATGGGTTATGACCACAAATAAATAAGTAAATAAATATTATTATTACATCTTTTCTTACACGCTAGCTTTCCTTATTCATCAAAACTGTCGTTGCTATGCTTTTCTTGCTGTACTATCAAAAGCTTATTCTATATTTCCAGAAAGAATTATCAATTTATTGATAAGCTATCTCATGGCTGGATGTATTGTATTATTCATATTCACTGGGGTCGGAATGTTTAAGAGGTATGGCGTCCGCCTCGAATTCTGAAGGTACCGGGTTCGATTCCCAGTACAGGGAATATAATTTATGGAAATTTTTTTTTTTTTCAGAACCAGTGGTCCTAATGATGTCATACTCCCCTCTGGTCTCCTGGGTAGTAAGATCGGATTCCTAGCCTTTTTGAATAAGGGCGAAAAAATAGGCGGTCCCGTGTGCACGATGCAAACGTTAAAAATCCCACGGCAGTTCGAAATCGTAAACAGTAGTCCAGAAAGCCGCTGCTCTGTGTGGTGGGTTTAGATGTTAAGAAGAATGGTGTGTTTGCTGATGATGTTGCCCTGATTGCTAAATCAGAGGCACATCTCCAATCCAACCTGCAAGTCTGGAAGGAAGAGCTGGAGAAGAGAGGGATGGTCATAAGCAGCTCTAAAACAAAATCCATGGTGATATCACGAGAAGAAAGAAAACATCAGATTAAGTTGGGAGAACAGGTCCTGGAGCAGGTCGACCACTTTAAATATCTCGGAGCTATTATAGACCGAAAGGGAGGCATCAAAGAAGAGTTGGCCACTCGAAAAGCAGCGGCTGGGAGACTTTTTCAGGCCATAAATCGTGGATTCCTCAGCAAGAAAGAGGTTGGTAAGAAAACGAAGATGGCTGTATACCGCTCCACCTATGTCCCAGTTTTGACATATGGATGCGAGTCGTGGGCAATGACTACAACCCACAAAAGCCAGATCCAAACCTCAGAAATGAGGTATCTGAGGAAAGTGGTTGAAGTAACAAGAAGAGACATGGTCCGCAACCAGACGATACGTCAAGGCCTGAAATCCCATCCGCTGCAGACCCAAATAGAACAGTCCCAACTAAGATGGTTTGGCCATGTCTGCAGAATGGGAGAAGATCGGCTACCACGACAAGCATGGGAAACAAAGAGCCAGGGATCCAGACCTCCAGGACGACCCAGAGTTCGCTGGGAGGACAACATTAGACAATCTTTGAAGGACCGAGGACTAGAATGGAACCAGGCCAGGAAGAAGACAGCTGATAGAATGGTCTGGCGCTCTCTCTTCCAAACCTCTACACTTCACGGTAGAAGGGGAACGACTAAGTAAGTAAGTAAGTAAGAAGAATGGTGTGCATATAATTGTACTTGAGTGAGATCAACTGTGAAGGTCTCTGAGGTAAACAATGGACAGCTGTGTTACAGAGTACCTTTCTTGTTACCACCCTACGATCTCACTGTAAGTTATATTTTTATTGACTAGCGTGACTGAAAGCTACGTAAAGTGTCTAGGGTATTGTAAGCGTGTTGTTGAAGAATCTCAATACAAAACATATACAAACATATATTAAATACTATGATAAACTCAACTAACTCCAGCTATTAAATTTTATATTTAAAATCTCTTTTGTTAAACTTTATTGGTCCTGAGCCTAAAGTTGTTTTGGTCAGGACTCCAGTTCAATGAGAATCAATTTAAATGGATAAATATATTTACAAATATATATAAAGATATTTACATACAACAGACAATATGTCTATAGTACATTGTTACAAATTCTCAAGTTGATATTAATTACTCTATTTAACTACTGGTACAGGGAAGCAGGTTGGGGATTATCATCATCCCAACATTCTTTAGTTTCACTAGTATTGTTTATGTTAGTCTTTTGGAGGAACGTTTTTGTCTATACAGGAGATTTTTCTTTAGTCGTGATAAGTTGTCCCAGGCCAGATATTTCACTTATCTGGGTCCTGGAATCACAGCAGTTGCAGTTTGTTTGGCCAAACACTTCAGGCTCCTCTGGTCTTGCACTTCGTTAATACCAGCAGGTGCCAGAGACTCTTATAAATAGTGCTGAATTTCTCTATCATCGAGTACTGATGCGTGATGCCATATGATGATGGATGGTATCCGCATGTCTGGTTTTGTGTAGTGTGCAGATGTGTTCAGTCAAACAATGTTCATACAAAAATAACAGGGCAATCCACATAGAACGTCAGTAAACTCACGACGTATAAAGTCAATGATTCTTGTAACAGCCGTTGACGTTTTTCTTCATTATTTATTGTGGACGCCACAGTGACAAAATGGTTACGCGAATATGTAGGCACATCAAACAGTCATTATCACAGCAACATTCAATACAGCAATAGACGGTAGACAGCATTACAATGATGAGTCAGATGCATGTTATATTTCATAGTGCTGTAAATGTAGTCAGGTGAAAAACTCCATCCTTTTCTATAACAGCCAGGAGATAACCAGATGTATGAGATCAGTTCACTCTCCTTAGTCTGACTTCAGCAAGACAGACACGTCTGCCGAAGTATAAATAATGTCCTCAAAAATATCCTCTAGATAATAAAGGTTTTCCAAACCTAGTTCATTTAACAAAGTAGCAAGTAATGGTCCTTGGGACATGCATCAACCGATGCAGTACAATACAGCGACATGTGAGCTGGGAAAACATCTCGTGACGACGACTTTCGAAGACAGGCTATGAATCGAAATCGCTCACGACCCAAAATCGATAGAGTTAATGAAAAGTCAATTTACCTTGCCTTCAGGAAATACACAGAAATATCACGCCTCCCGACATGTGGGAAACACTAGAGGTATTATCTCGAATAAACGAAATATCCATTAAGAGGACTACACATCCCTGACAGAACAAAAAATAGCGGAGATCCCCTCTTCAACGAGGCATCTCTTTCGCCATTCAAATCGCTCACTCCACTAGTGGTGGGCGGAAACCGATCGACCAAAAAACAAGACCAGTCATGCGCAGTCCAGCGCAAAAAGACCACAGCTCAAAACTTAACTGCATTCAATACCAACGCGGGAAGACAAATGCTTACCGAGAAAAATGACTATAAATTTCAAGCAGTTGTTGCCCTTGCGTTATAAAATAGATATTGTAATAAAACGATGTTGCGAGAATTTATCACGCAACATATCACCACCTCCTCCCGATAAAAAAAAAATGTGGAACATATTTTTTTTTTTAAATATCAAAGAGCATGCGATAAGCGGCTCAAAACGCACGAATTATGCGCTGATAATTAATTAAATTGCCTAACATGAGGCTAAATATAGAGTGTCTGGTGAGGATATACCTCAACAGAAAAATAAATATGTCTCAAAAAATATTCACATCGGGGAGGTGTCACCAACACACATCACGTTAGCATGTAAACACAATATACGTATGCAAGTTACCATAATCATCATTAAACAGCATACTCTAATATTGTCTTTAAAAATGGATGTACAAATCTGATAGGAAAATTTAAATAGTACATTCTTTGACATGTAATGACATAAGTACATAGTAAAGTTAAACTACATGACGATCCAGGACATATGCTCTGGTATTCCGAGGGTAAGTACACAATCTAGAACTCGTCATGCTTGATACTAGTAAGGTAAGTCCTCAGCTCAACAATGACATTCTGAGAAAGTACAAGCAATATAATGCTAATTAATAACTAATATGCTTCATAAGGTACAATACATTATTAATAATTGTGGCTGTTTAGTAAACTAACGGCCCTTATATTAACTACTCAGTCCTCCTCTATCATCTTAAAAAACGAACAGAAGAAGATGACAACAAAGCACGATAGTGTGTACATATAAAGTAAGTACAGATGTGCTAATCTATTGTAGAAATATAGGTGTGTTATGACTCTGTAATATATGGAAATATAGGACAGAAGTATTAGTTGGAGTCATGTGGGCATCTAGACAAAATGTCAGCCATCACATTATCCGCACCACGGATAGCTCGTACCGTGAAGTGAAAAGGTTGAAGAGCTATAGCATATCGAGTGGATCTCGAACTCTTCAAATTCTTAGTCTGAATAGCTGTAAGAGCTTTCTGATCAGTCTCTAGAATGAAATGTGCGCCCAGGAGGAATCTTTGTAGCTTTAGAATTGACCAAACCATCGCTAACAACTCACGGTCTAAAACCGAGTAGTTCCTCTCTGCCGCATTTAGTTTTCTAGAAATGTACATAACAGGATGCAGAGTATTTGCATATTCTTGCATCAGTGCTGCTCCAATCCCAGTGGATGAAGCATCACTCAGAAGAACAAAAGTCCTATCAAGAGTAGGTAATCTTAAGATGGGAGGAGAAGAAAATATATTCTTGATTTGGTCTAGTGAAGATTGGCATTCTTCAGACCAACGGACCAGATTAGGCGAACCTTTCTTCAGCAATGTTGAGAGAGGTGCCATGATCGAAGATAAATTTGGAATAAATCTCCCATAAAATTGAATTAAACCTAAGAGACTCCTAACTTGTTTCTTCGTTTTAGGAACAGAGATGTTCAGTATTTTGGAAGTATTGTGGTCTTCTGTCTTCAAGAGACCATGACCAACACGATGACCCAGGAAAGAGATTTCACCAAAACCAACAAAAGCTTTAGAAGGTTTCGCTGTCAAATTATTCTCACGTAGAGTGGACAGTAAGTCATATAACCCTAAATAGTGATCTTCCCAGGTATCACTGAAGAGACAGATGTCATCTAAGTATGCGATGACATCCGAACGATGTGACAGAATTCGACGCATCATGCGAACGAAAGTGGCAGGGGCGTTCATGAGACCAAAAGGCATAACATTCCATTGAAATAGACCCCTAGGTGTAGAAAAAGCAGTAAGAGGTTTGGCGTGCTCTGCTAAAGGCACTTGCCAATAACCTTTAGACAAGTCAAGTTTAGTGAAGAATCTAGAATTAGAAAGTCTAATCAGTAGATCTTCTAACAAAGGCATCGGTTCAGCATCGAACTTTGTGACCTGATTCAATTTGCGATAATCAACACAAATTCGTATGTTCTTATCCTTCTTCCGGACAATAACCATGGAAGAAGAATATGGTGAAGTCGATGGTTCAATTATATTTAATTGAATCATTTCATCCAATTCCTTTTCCACTTGCGACTGAAAGTGTATAGGAATAGGATAAGGCCTAACCCTAATTGGATTATTGTCGGTAAGAATTATGTCATGTTCTATGACATCTGTGTGTCCAGGAATGTCAGTGAGAACATCCTGAAATGTTTGTAACATCGACGAGACTTGTCGATGTTCGTCACCAGAAAGATTAGGAGAAACAGAAACGTTTTTCCAAGATTCCGTAGAATGTAATGGAACCACTGGAAGGGGAAGATTAACATCAGAGAAGGTAGATTCCTCATCCTGTATGACAGACAGGGATGAATAATGACCGTGAGGTGCAGGAGCATCATCCGTTGCCTGGAAAATAGGCAGCAAATAGTCCGGACGTTCGTGAAATTCCGAAAGCATGTTTATGTGGAAAGTTTTATGCTTTCCATCAATATCGACCACATAGTCAACATCGGAAATCCGAGAGACTATTGCATACGGACCTTTCCATGCAATAAGAAGTCTATTTTCCCTACTGGGGAGTAGGACGAATGCTTTGTCACCTGGACAAAGTTGTCGTAGACATCTATTCTTGTTAGCAAACTGTCTTGCCTTCTCTTTAGCAATTTCTGATGAAGCAGTTGCTAGCTTACATGCCTCAATGATCTTTTGTCTAAGAGCAATGACATACTCATATGAGGATTGAGTTTCATCGCTAATATCATCGGCAGTGATGAGATCGTGTAATAAAGACATAGGGCCGCGTGGACGCGCGCCAAAGACAAGTTCGAAGGGAGAAAATCCTGTGTGTTCATTAGGGACTTCTCTATAGGCAAAGAGAGCCGCGGGTAAAACCCTGTCCCAATCTTGAGGATGATCTTCAGTTATCTTACCAAGCAAAGTCTTGAGCGTTCTATTCAGACGCTCAACTAACCCATTAGACATAGGATAGTAGATACTACTGAGAGATCGTTCAATATGTAAGGTAGACATTACCTGTGACATAGTGTCAGATATGAGTTGAGTGCCATGGTCTGACAATATTTCTCTGGGGAACCCCAAGCGAGAAAATATCAACAAAAGAGCATCTGCGATATCTGTAGTAGATATGCTCTTAAGAGGAATAGCCTCTGGCCAACGTGTGCACATATCGACACATGTAAGGATAAACTGATGTCCTCTGGCCGACTTGACCTTAAAAGGGCCAATAATATCTATGGCCATTTTCTGAAACGGCCGAATAGGAATGTCAGCAGCCTGGATAGGCGCAGCATGTCGTGGTCCTCTAGATTTGACCTCCTGACATACCTTGCATGATCGGCAGTAAATACGAATGTCCTTATTGACAAAAGGCCAAAAGAAAGCCGCAAGGACTCTCGACTTCGTACGGGAAAAACCCATATGTCCAGCACATTGCGAGTCATGAGCATGTTGTAATATTTGCACTCTCATGCTCTTGGGAACAAGAATTTGCGAATGTGCCGACGTAGTCGAATCTTGTACCATACGTACAAGTACGCCGTTTCTCATTGCAATCCAAGATTTTCTATTTGTATCCTGATTCGGATCACCTTTCTTCGCAAGAACGAAGAATTTTTTTAAAGAAGGATCTTCTTCTTGCAATTTTATGAAAGAGTCATGAGTAATCACTAAGTGACTATCTTGGCTATCAACTCCATTATCACTATTCAGTGAAGTTTCGGGTGTTTGTAGAGCTTGTGCTCTTGTAACTACTGCATTTGTAGCTTGCATGTTATTATCTTCCCAAGCAGCAATCTGCTGTGGGGTACACTCCCTAACTCCGTGAATACGACCAATAATAAGGTCCGCAATAGGATTAGGTAAGAGACAAGCATGCACATCTCCAGTAAAGAAAGGAGTGGCAATGCGAATTACAGCAGTAGGATATTTTTCTAGAGTGCCGCCAAATGTGACACATTTAATAACCCTTCCTGTAGCACAAGATGGATCTACAAGCGATTGTCTAACACCAATAGTGGTGCATCCGGAATCGAAAAGTAGTGAGACCGGAGTATCATTAACAAGACCCTTATGTAGAATTAAAGAACCCCTCCCGTCATGCGCAACAGCAGCAGGAAGAGCGGGAAGTGGGTGACCACAACTCAAAGTAGTTATGGTACCCGGTTCGAATAAAGTACTGCATTGGGGGCATTTGTTTGCTCTCTCAAAGTCAAAAGCAGAACCAGTGACAGCGTCAAAGTTTTTACTATCAACAACATGATTACAGGCTCCCTCAGTTTCCTGTTGTACAGCATTAGCCTGCTGATATCTCTTTTTTTGTGTTGAGATCTACCCCGACTATTATTACCTCTGAAGTTATCAGAGTTATTATTATCTCTGCAGTTATTATTGTCTCTATTGTAATTGTTATCCTGGTTCGAATTCCAGTTTCCACGATTACTATCATGTTCACATTGATGCGAACATCTATTTGTTTGGTTCTGAGGTCTTCGGCAGGAATAACCTCTATTACCATATCCTCTTTTGAAATGCTTATAATTATTAGGGTGATAGTAACGAGTACTATCAGGTTGTCTCCAATTCTTCGAAGAAGAATCACCATGAAATTGATTTCCATGATTTTGACAGAAATTACCGCTACTCTTTCTATCAAAATTTTGTTGGAATCTACGAGCAAAGTTTTGGCCATACGGAGCTGCCGAAGCAACTGGTAAACCTTCTTTCACCTTAGAGTTACCCATGGTTATGTGTGGGTGCGCAGTTACGTATTGGCAACAGAAATCTTCCATTTCTTTTATTGTTTTAGGTTTACGTTCATGAAGGAAAGCAAGGAAAGACTCATTGACAGACGACATGACTTTGTCTCTAAGTATTAAGTCCATAAGTCCTTCATAAGTTTTTTTCCGTCTTAGATAGTTCAACCCATCGTGAGAAAGTAATGCGTATTCTTGCAATAAACTCGGAGAATTCAACTCCATTTTCAGGTAACATGTTTTTTAAATTGTAGACGATAGCCGTCTTCGTTAAGCTGATATTTCTTTAACAAAGCGGCCCTGACAACCTCATAATTGTTCTTGTCAGGTTCATCCACCATATTAAATATACTTAGAGCTTTACCTGTCAGTATCCCTGATAACTGATAAACATATTTTGCTTTGTCTATGTTATGAGCTGTACATGCTTGTTCAAATCTGTCCAGATAGAACATTATGTCATCACTGGAAGGACTAAATGTTGGTAACTTAATCTTAAAAGTATCATTATTAGCCTTACCAGAAGATGAACCCTTGTTTGAATCATTACCATTACTCATGCTCGTCAATTTCAATTTTTCCAACTCTAAAGCTAAGACCTTTTCTTCATGTTCCATTTTTGCTTTCTCTTTCCTCTCATCAGACTCTCTCTGTAATCTTCTTTCCTCAGCCTGAGCCTCTTTTTGAAGTCTTTCATTTTCAGCTTCTTTTTCAAGTCTTTTATTTTCAGCCTCTTTTTCAAGTCTTTTATTTTCAGCCTCTTTTTCAAGTCTTTTATTTTCAGCCTCTTTTTCAAGTCTTTTATTTTCAGCCTCTAGCTGTAGCTGGAGTTTTCTCTCCTCAGCTTCACCTGAAATAATTAACTAATTTATTTCAAACCTAAGTGTAACAAGTCTTAATTAAGCACTTGTATATTCACATCACATTATATTATCCCAGTCTCTGTGGGAAACAAGTCTCCAATCAAAGAACTTGTATATGAAATATCAGCACTCAATTCTTGATCATAAGTGCACTTCTCATTCAATAGTGCACGACACTATTCATCATTCATTTATCATCAGTGTAGTAGTAACAGTGCATTAGCATAGCCCATTAACTAATTACTATAACTGTAAACAATGACTATGTAAACACATGCAGAATGTAAACATTGAAAATGTAAACAATGCAAACAATGTAAACAATAACAATGTAAACAATAACAAAGATCAGCAACAATACAAAAACGTTCGCAGAAATCAACTAAAAATAAAGCAGAAATTAATGAAATATCACAAAAAATGTGACGATATCTGCGCTATAATTAAACAAAATACATGACACCACAGTGTATAAACAAAAATGTTGTATGAAACTAAATTATAGACAAGAGTAGGCTAACAAATACAAACAAATCAAAACAAAACTAAAGAATGCGAAATAATAACGAAAACAATATTAAAACATGTCATCACAGCTAACATAAATAGCAACAGAAGTCGCTTAGCAAATTCCAGTATCGGAAATTTGCAAACCCTACAGAAAACGCTCACAATAGACGACCTCTATGACGTGGCATAATCTAACGGAGACACCACCCAACCAAGAACCCGCTGAAATATAAACATATAAATATACAAATAACATATAGACATATAACATATAGAATGAGATGATACACAGAAGACTCAGCAGAAGTATAAGGGCACAGTTTACATACAAACAGGCCACTTAACTTATAGGCTTCCAATCGTAGAACAGCAGACAAAACGGATGTCAATCAACGTCCTAAAGAGCGAAGCTCCAACGATGATGGCACATCTGAACTGCTTCCACTGCTAACACGATGGTACAAGAGCTTCTGAAATACTGTGTGTTGAGTTGTTTCGGCACTTGACCTTCTAATCCAAAAGTAAGTTGATGGAAATCGGTACTTGGCCTTCTTCAGAAAACAACCCGTTTCAACCGGCACTTGACCTTCACAAAAACGACAGCACTGGAACCTTGACAGCAGCAACTTGCTTGACTTGCGTAAAAGATAACAGCAGTCCGAGTTATCCGGCAACATGTAACAACGCCGGGTACTGTCAAATTCTTGTTTCCGTCAAATAAATTGAAATTTTGACTTTTACCGGGCAACGCCGAGTACTTTGAAAATTTTGAAGATGTTGACTGTATTGAAGAATGTTAAATTCTTGAAGGATGCTGATGAATTCTTGTTGAAAATGAAGTGGGTAAGGGACCCCGTGTTTGCTGGTACCAGAATCAAACCAGCTTATGGCCACCAAATGATGCGTGATGCCATATGATGATGGATGGTATCCGCATGTCTGGTTTTGTGTAGTGTGCAGATGGTTTCAGTCAAACAATGTTCATACAAAAATAACAGGGCAATCCACATAGAACGTCAGTAAACTCACGACGTATAAAGTCAATGATTCTTGTAACAGCCGTTGACGTTTTTCTTCATTATTTATTGTGGACGCCACAGTGACAAAATGGTTACGCGAATATGTAGGCACATCAAACAGTCATTATCACAGCAACATTCAATACAGCAATAGACGGTAGACAGCATTACAATGATGAGTCAGATGCATGTTATATTTCATAGTGCTGTAAATGTAGTCAGGTGAAAAACTCCATCCTTTTCTATAACAGCCAGGAGATAACCAGATGTATGAGATCAGTTCACTCTCCTTAGTCTGACTTCAGCAAGACAGACACGTCTGCCGAAGTATAAATAATGTCCTCAAAAATATCCTCTAGATAATAAAGGTTTTCCAAACCTAGTTCATTTAACAAAGTAGCAAGTAATGGTCCTTGGGACATGCATCAACCGATGCAGTACAATACAGCGACATGTAAGCTGGGAAAACATCTCGTGACGACGACTTTCGAAGACAGGCTATGAATCGAAATCGCTCACGACCCAAAATCGATAGAGTTAATGAAAAGTCAATTTACCTTGCCTTCAGGAAATACACAGAAATATCACGCCTCCCGACATGTGGGAAACACTAGAGGTATTATCTCGAATAAACGAAATATCCATTAAGAGGACTACACATCCCTGACAGAACAAAAAATAGCGGAGATCCCCTCTTCAACGAGGCATCTCTTTCGCCATTCAAATCGCTCACTCCACTAGTGGTGGGCGGAAACCGATCGACCAAAAAACAAGACCAGTCATGCGCAGTCCAGCGCAAAAAGACCACAGTCAAAACTTAACTGCATTCAATACCAACGCGGGAAGACAAATGCTTACCGAGAAAAGTGACTATAAATTTCAAGCAGTTGTTGCCCTTGCGTTATAAAATAGATATTGTAATAAAACGATGTTGCGAGAATTTATCACGCAACAAGTACCAGCACCAGACAAGTGCCAGCAGGAACCCCTGTCAATGCAAGTTATGGTTCTGTCTTAATATCAAACTAATTCCTCCAAATTTACATGTAAACATACATTCAATACAAAAGAACATGGTCAGCTCTCTCTGACAACCCTGCTTCTCCACTTTAATTTGATGGAACAAATGGTACCAGTTTTATTTCTTCTTCCCTAATGGATGCTACGCCTCTGTCATTCCTGCAGTAATCTTTTCCATGCAATAAGATAGGTGTAATGTTCCTGTATGACCATCATATATATATAGTCCTGTAGTTCTAAACTTCTTGGATGGTCCATTATATGATGGATCAACATCTAGGCCATGCCTAAGTCTGCTATGGAACCATTTAATTACAACTTTTTTCATGGCCTTTTCTTATACCCAACCCTTTTTTAATTAAAAGTCAATAAAATCAATCTTACCACATATCAAGGAAATATAAACAAGTAACGATGAATTAGGCAATCGAATATGGCACACTTTCATCATTGCCTCTGTTCAGACTGCTTTCTGTTGTTATTTATTTTAAAACAAAGCACAAGTCTGCTCATCGCTTCTTGCTCCTCTGAATATTTTGAAAAAATGGCAGCGAGCAGCTTACTATTTCGTTAAAGTAAAAGGCTTTGGCCAATGAGACCCAGCATCTCTTTATTTTTTGAATGAAACTTTAAAAAAAAAAATATCTCAAACCAATATGTGTTACTATTACCAACTAGATTTGTATATTTAGGTTAGCCAATAATATTTCGGCTTCCTTCAAATTTCACCCAATCCACTTCATCGTACTATCTTAGCCTTTCTTTCACCTAATTTTTTCCCAAAAAAATATGCTATCCAATCTAAGCAGATATGACTTGACCTGACAGTATCTCCGATTCTCTATGTATTATTACCAATATTTGATTATCTAATGGACTATTTATATAACTAACTACATATTCTTAGTCAGCAAGTCTTCAGGTACACGAATATATGATTTTTATGGGGCTAAGTGGCTTGGTTAAAAATTCTATCTTTTTTCCATGTTAGTTGTTTATTTTTAAACTACCTCCTGTTCAATTCTTTTTCCATGTACTTTCAAGCTAATTACGGGAGTCTCTCGTAATACACGAGAATTACGTCATTCGCAACAAGAGCTAAGCGTGTTTTCATGACCGTAGTGTCCACATTTTCTAACGTTTTCCTCGTATTCTGAAAACCGCCTAAGGGCAAGGCTAGCAAGTTAGTTTTATTTTTAGAAACAATGTGAGACGTGATTTGCGTTGGGTTATCTATCCGTCCCCTTCCCTTCTACAATGTATTCTAGGCAAATACTTCATTTGAACTTGGAAAGTGGTACGTTTGTCTCAAGAACGAATTTGAAAAATAGGGTACCCTTTTTGGTTCGGCCAATGCGTTACCAAATAATACACTGAAGGCGTAGGCGACGACTATGATTCTCGCCGAAAATTTTTAGTACTATCCTATCTTTGACTTTATGCCTATACTGTTATATGTTAATTTAGATATTGTATTTAGAAGTTCACCACACTCTGGCAAAAATTTAACAGTTAGAAACCTACCCACCACAAAAATATTTATAGAATGTGTGATTCCTAGATACACACATTGGGATTCTTGACGGTGCTACGGAATTCGTGCACTGTGCTGAGATCCTTCTTGTGTGATCTAAGGGCGGAGATCGGAGCACTAATAGAGTTGTCCGTGAGCAATGAAGATAGTCCTTACAACCAAACCAATTATATTCATTTCATGTTTAAAAAAAATTAGTTATCGCTTTCTTTCCTTTTTTGTTTTTGTTCGTTTGTCCCTGGACGTATACCTTGTGTTCATAACGTAAATTATTTTCTTGCAGTTTGTTCTAGTAAGACGCATTATCTTCCTCATCTCTCCCCCCCCCCCCCCCCCCCCCCCCCCCCAATCACACCGTTTACCACCGTCTTATGTCCTCCTCATTTCTTTCACATTCTATTGAGAATATTGAATATCGAATATCTGGACCGCACAGTACACGTAGAATCACAGACATGTGGAAATTTAGACCACTAAATTAGCGTCTCAATTTTACATTAATATAAATTATATGAAATCAAGCCCCGCCTCCACCTCGCAAGTTGGTTGTAATAAATCTCCTAAATTTTTAGCCTTCTATTTCATCTGTACGCGCCGATAACGTATTTTTAAATTTAATTTTTTAATGCACTTAGGCGACAGATATCGTTTTCAAAATAACAGTGTTTTCAGGGCACCCTCTTTTCAACCCAGACTACGGTCTGTCGGTCATAATAGGACATATGCTCAAAAACAATCGACATATACAGTGGCGTAACTGGAATGTGATGGGCCCCCGGGCACAAATTAATTGATGCCTTCTTTTTGACGTTGGGCTCAACAAGTATAATCAGTATACAACAAATCTGTATTCAAATGAAACTGTTTACATCATCATCATCATTATCTTCATTATCTGTAAGCTTCAGCTCCCCAACAAATTTGTGCCAGGTCCTTCCTGCCCTGTGCTATCCGTTCAAGATCTTTTCTGTCTTTTTTATCTCTTTAATTTTTGTCTCCAGTAACTGGGACATGCTATAACGTCACAGGAACTAATTTAAATTAAAGGGATATATATATATATATATATATATATATATATGTGTGTGTGTGTGTGTGTGTGTGTGTGTAAAGGCGAGAGTGCCTCCCAGTCGGAGGCCTACTTTGTGTCGGGGCTCCTGGGACGTGCACTTTCTTCCCGGGCGGTAGTTACGCCACTGTTTATAGGTCTGAGATACTGAGTTTTTGTGTGGCGCTTTCGGGAAATCCAAACTGGCAACATTTCCAAGAAAGGTTTATGAAAAATAAAGCAAACCACAGAGAAAAATATAATACTTCGAAACAGAGAGAACAGCATTGGTAATTTATTCACTACATCCGTTGTGTCCCGTGCCGTTCGGGTGGCGTCTGTGATAAATCTGAGAAAGGATAAAGGACTTCTGCAAACTGTCGACCAGGGATCTCCTGAGCCGACCCAGCTCGGCAAATCGGCGGTGCTTGATCAATACACAGTATCGACACGCCTTAACCATCTCAGAGTTGTTCTGGTACCCAATTCATGAGGCTGGGTCGACCCCGGAGCCGTTTGCGGTCTAAAAAAATCTACCCTGCTATAAATGAGTACTTACTTAGTCGTTCCCCTTCTACCGTGAGGTGTAGAGGTTTGGATGAGAGAGCGCCAGACTATCCTATCGGCTGTCTTCCTCCTGGCCTGGTTCCACTCCAGTCCTCGGTCCTTCAAAGATTGTCTAATGTTGTCCTCCCAGCGGACTCTGGGTCGTCCTGGGGGTCTGGATCCCTGGCTCTTTGTTTCCCATGCTTGTCGTGGTAGCCGATCTTCTCCCATTCTGCATACATGGCCAAACCATCTTAGTTGGGACTGTTCTACTTGGGTCTGCGGAGGGTGGGATAAATGAGTGCCGGACTTTACTCTTGAGTTAGGGAAGGAAAAAGACAACTGGTCATCCCACGTCTAGATGTTGGACCTAGTATAGTGAAGTCTCTAACACTTCACCCCTATGGCAATATCTGCAATATCTTTAGCTTTTTTTTTTTTAATTTAATTTCCTGTAAATCACAAACAGAAAAAAAAAAAAAAAAATTATAAAGCAAAATAGATAAATGCCCTCGAGGAATTTCAAAATACTTGAAACGCGATTTAAAAAAAAAAAAATAGATTTGCCCTTTAAACAGAAAAATAAAACAAACAAAAACTAGAAACAAAAGCTTTCAGAGCAACTTTGTCCAACCCGAAAAGAAATATATTGTCAAAAGTATTGTATACAGCATTCCGAAATTGTAAGGAAAGCTGAGTTGGTCTGAAAGGTTAAGGAGACAAGTGTGTAGATTTATAATCATTAAGGCTAGGATTTTAATGAACTAAAAATTGTTAGAATATGACCTTCAATAAATGCATTTACGACCCCAACAAAACCAAAAATGCTCTATAACAATTTAAAAAAAATTGGCTTAAAAACATAACTTCCTTTTTTAGTTTCCGAGCTAAACTAAAGTTAATTTGTATTATTAAAAAAAGGAATTGAACGGCACGAAACAAAACAACAAGAACCTAGAAATTATAATTTAATTTTATTGTCTGTTACTGTGCCGAACTGAAATTCGTTGAAACTAACAACAACAACAAAAATAGACAAATAAAACAACAGAAGGAAAACATAAAAAAATACTTCATTTTTGTAGTTTCTGTGCCAAAAAAAAAAAAAACCCGCACGCACGCACGCACACTCACCCCCCCCCCCTTTTTTACACACACACACTTAAAAATCCAATTTAAATTTTCAGATTCTGTGCCAAACTGAAAATTTTATTTTTATTAACAAAATAATTCTTTATTTAAACACATACACATGCGCGCGCGTATGCACAACAAATAAAAAATTAGAACTGAATCTTTTTACAGTTTGTATGGCAAACTGACAGTTTTTATTTAATTAATTCAGAATTACAATACACAATGAAAATCTTGTGCAGATTTTCAAAAGAGAATTACTTTCTATTGTCTGCCAACAAAACTTTAAACACTGAAAAGCTCCTTTTTAATACTACTGACACAACAGGAACATGCTTTAAATAACCTACGTCAATTGGTTCTAAAAGGAAAAAGTAAAGGATCCTGTTACACGCCCATTGAGACATATTGGGAATAAGGTGTTAGGCCCATATTTTCTTGGGTAATGTTCGCCTTTAGCCCCACCGATGTCCTTTTGTAACTTTTCGTTTACTTTGTACATCGACTTTAAGCAAACATTCGTACGATATCCATATCAACTTTTTAATCAAGATTTAATGCGTTTCTGTCGCTGCAGCATAGGCTACTTGTTTGTGCCGCGTACTTGTTGTTTAGTTATATACAACTAATATTTCGCACAGCGCTAAAGCTAAATATTTCGCAACACCATAAATTAGTAAGTACAGTATCATAAGATTACGATCGTTATTGTACTTTCAATAATTATTTATTGCGACTTGTTAACACAGTGACGTGATAATTAGGATATATAAGCGTCCGATTGACAGAGTTGTTACAGCGCTGGTCTCTCGTGGCTAAGGTGATGGGTTCGATTCATGGTATCATCGCGCTCCAGTCTACCCAGCTGTAAATGGATACTTGACTTTGCTCTTGAGTTAGGGAAGGAAAAGTATCGAGGAAGGGAACTAGTCACACCCCCACCTCTTGATGCTGGACCTAGTATAGTGAAGTCTCTAACACTTCATTCTCCTACGGTAGTATCTGCTATGGGACTATCTTTACCTTTTTATATATATGCTCTTTAATAATTATAATCACAGTGTTTTATACATATATTTATATATATAACCACACTTTGATTATAATTATTAAAGAGAGTCAGAGGTAAACCAAAAAAAAAAAAAAAAAAAAAAAACACACACACACACAGATAAGATAACTAGATACAGAACTGAAAAAGAAGAGGAATTCGTGGAAAGACCTCGCGCGAAAGGCATCTGACAGGAGGATTTGGCATGCGTTTGTTGAAGGCCTATGCTCCTTAGGGAGCTAACAGGTATTTAAAAATATTTCTGATTACTGGAGGAACATCATTTATGCTATTCGTATTTCGTACGAATGTTTCCTTACTTGTAAACTCCAATTCCAAGTACAAAGTAAACGAAAAGTTACAATAGGACATCGGTGAGGCTAAAGGTGAACATTACCTTTTCTTGACCATCGGCACGCCAGGGGTGAAGTGGTCAGCATCACGCCGGCCGCCTTAACCTTCTCAGAGTTGCTCTGGTACCCAATTCATGAGGCTGGGTCGACCCCGGAGCCGTTTGCGGTCTACAAAATCCCCACTTCAACTGGGGATCGAACCATGGACCACCGAGCTAGGAAGCCGTTGCACTAACCACTCCGCTACCGCGGCTCCACAATTGGTTCTAAATTCCGCTGAAAATTCACCGAAGGAAAAGGTTTCCCCTATAACAGATCTGAAACTAAGCACAGTTTTTTTCTATCCTACATTTTTTGTTTCAGAACTGGCTCAACTTTCTTTTGCACAGCTTTTCCCACGTCTCCATACACACTGCCTAAGTCATTGACTATTTTCTTCATCACATCTATCTGATCCACTAATAGAACTGCTGAAACTCCAAGGAAGTAATGCCACCTGGCAGAAATCCAAAATTTGACCTTATTTAGGAAAATTTACCAGCAACATTTGTTTTCAGGGGTTTAAGGAAAATTATTAAACAGCATGGGGAAAACAGTGAAGTACAGAAATAAAAAAAAATTTATAAATAAAAACACGTTAACGCTAAAAAATGCCTATTTCTATTGAAAATACCAAAATATGCAAAATAATGACTCATAAAACAAAAAATTCTTTAACATGACAGAAAAATCTCAAAAAATGCCCTAAAGCAAGAAATGCCCCAACAAAAGCTCTTAAATCAGCTTAGTTTGCTATGAAACACATTTATATTCAACTCAGCATTGTTTTGGTCACGCTCAAAGAAAGATGCAAAGTCATCAAAATCCTAGCTCTAATAATGATAATCGTCATAATTATTTTTCGTCATCAACATTATTAGTTTCTTCATTTTATCTTATTTTAAAATGCTTCTAAAACATTGTTTGTTATATCAGATCTGCGTATTTCAGACCCTGCTTGTATCTGTCTTCCTGAGTATTTTTTGGTTTCTGTACTATGTTTTTTACTCTAAAACCAAAATCTGTATTTTCTATTGACCAATCAGAAATTCACAATTTTACAGTATTTATTTTCATTTCTTCGATAGTTTCATGTCATATTTTACGTGCTTCTGTCTGGCTGTGGTCTTTCTTTCTTACTTTCTGTCTTTCTTACTTTCTGTCTTTCTTACTTTCTGTCTTTCTTACTTTCTGTCTTTCTTTGTGTGTGATTCCTTTTATTTGTTTTCTGATTCTCTTTTCGACGCAAAGCTCCTGGTCTTTCTTCATTTTTACAACTAAATGTGCATAGTTTGAAGTTGAAATCTGATCCATACATTTTTTGTCACAGCACCACACATACCATTCACACACGTGAATTATAAATATAGTGCATACAAGATGGTAGGGTACACTGATTAGTTTGTGTGTAAACACATACAATGTGTTTAACAGTGCACATATAAGGTCATTACAAATAACTGATAACACCTGGCTGTTTGACCAGTGTACAATGTCAAGAACCAGACAAGTGCCAGTAGAACAAGAGATGAGAAGAAGACGCTGGAGATGGATAGGACACACTTCGATGATTGAGGAAACATGTTGATAGCTGTGGTAGAGATATTATGATTAATAGATTTCAGATATCTATTCTTTATTCTACACTTGTCTTTTACCTTTCTTTCGCTCCTTTACCTTTCTTTCGCATACGCTAGATTGTTAGCAATTCAAACCTTTGTCATTTCCTGTCTAATTTGGCAAGCATTTAATTGCTGTTTGCTATTTTTCCCTTTGATGTAGGTTTATAGCAGACCTGATTAGCATATGTGAGGCGGTTTCATTTAATTTTGAACGCCAGAGATCGAAATCGTGTAATATGTTGCAACAGAGAAAGGTGGCGTTAAGTTTGATAATGTGTGGTTCGATGAACAGCGATCAAAAGGGTAATTAAAGTTTAGTATTAGAGCAGTTAACTCGGGAAACAAGGTGAGCAGATTTTTATTACCTCCCTTGTAAAACCCGCTCGCTAGTGAAGTAATAACCACGGTGAGAACGAGCAGATCAAAGACCTTCCTCGCGAGAAGACGAACAGAGAGAGGTGAAGAAAACTCACACTGATTAGCAATAGTCGGGGTTCGGTTGTAGTGTGAGACAGATCTTTGATTTTGCATAATGAGCAGGAAATATGTAAATCTGGACGTAGGTGTTATCAGTGTTAAGTCGGGCATATTCTGGTTTTCGGGAAATAGCGTAGCATTCTTTGTCAGTTTCATATATTTAAACCCCAGCAGTTTAGACTTCATTCATTCAGTACTCCTCAGTTTCAGAAGACAGATCGATTCGTTCTAGAATATCTTGTAGAGTGAAGTTCTTAGTTTCTCGACATCTAGCCGAGTTCTAGAATACCTGTATAAGTGAAGTTCTCAGTTTCGTGGAGATAGTCTGTAGTTCTGTTTTGGAGGTAATAATATAGTGACTAGTATTGTCGAGTGATTAATTGTTAGTTCGAATTATATCTTCACTAGATTTTGTGCAGAGTGTTTTGCCAGTTAGGCCAGTCATTTGATAATTCTCTAAGTGTTACAGTGGATAGCAGAATAAATAATAATTTCTAGCTAAACTATAATATAAATTTTATTCACTGCTAGTAACCAGTCAGAGAATATATTTAACTAACTAAGTAAATGCACTGATTCATCATTTGAGTATTGACGGAATATGTACGTATTTCTATTTCGTGATGATTGATTTCTTTTTAATGACTAGAATTTATTTCACGGGAGTTTTAAACGATAAGACAAGCTCTACGTTTGCGGTTTATAATTTAAGTTAAATAACCGAAGTGAACATATTCTATTTACGCGTAGGATTGTGTATACTATTAGGGTTGAGTATTTATGTTTTTCTCTTCCTTTATACAGTATTTGCGTCAAACCCTAAACATACCAGCGGTTTCAGTATATATGAGAATAACCTAGAAGAAACATTTTTGTACTTAAATACGTGGGTTTACAAGTTAAAACTTGTCTGGCATTGTGTTTGCATCCAGAAGGAGACATAGTACCCATCTCAAGAACTTTAAGACTAAATGATGTAACTGGGCCTATCGAGCCAGATTACATTTCTTTCCTAAATCTCATGTACATTCAGCCCATGTGGCGAAATTACAAACAGTAACATTTCCGACGTTTGACCAATTGTGGTGTGACCAATAATTTTATATTGAGAGAAGTTCATTTCCTGTGTTAAGGTCTTTCCGTATTACCCCTCCCGCTCAATTCGAAATCTAGTAAAGTAGTTTTACAACTTTTAACCCCACTAGTATATTTGAAAATCGTTCAGGACAAAGGTCACACTGTTACTAAGAATTGGACGCAATATTTGAATATTTTTCTATTATAGTGGAAAAGGGATATCCTTCCCCCTAAACCTTCTACCCATCCGTCCTATTACTTGGTGAAGGTTGTTGTCTAAAAATAACTACAGTGTTTGAATCGGTCTCCATGTAACTCAGTAACGAAGATTTGAATCTAGTACCGCCAAGCGATGATACCCACCCCTAAAACCACAGGCTTTTTCGTTACTCGTCCTAATATTTAAAACGACCATTAGACAGTTTGGCAGCTGGCCAACGCGTTGTTTCGTTTATAAGAACGGGCGAGAGAGGAAGGGGGGGGGGGTGGGGGGGGTAACATGGAAAAAATCTAACCTAACTTGTGCATTGTGAAACTGAAACTAGCAAACCAAATGAGAGCAGGGCAGAGAAAGGGGCAAGAAAAACGTAGATAATGTATTGCATTCTAATGGAAAAATAAATAAAAGGAAAGGACAGAAACGATAATATTGTTTATTAGAATATCATATTAATCCCTATAATATGTTATCGTGCTTTAGAGTAAAAGTATGTTGTTCTGAATAAATAAAGAAAAGAAAAGAGTGTATCCCAGCTGAAGATAACGAAGGTTTAAAGTGACAGGGGCGTTGAAACCATGTGGGGAGAAAAAAAGATACCCCCTGAGTATGAAGCAGTCACAATTAAAATTAGGGACTGTAGCTATTTGGTTAGCTCTTTTATCTGATCACAACGCATGTTTAATGATGTTTAATTGTTAGTGGTGGAGACACATAACTAGAGTACTTAGGGAGGACTGTTCCTCTTGTTGCAGGGTTGAGTCATATATTACCCAGTGAGCCATAACCTGGAGCTGCAGAGTTTCGAGGCACCATGCTGGTTGCTTGAATGCTGAAGTCTTATCTGCCTCCAGAGAACACGGTAGTGAACGAGTGTGTATTTTCGAGCAAGTCATCTATCTTCAAAGAAACCACAAGATAAGCCATAAGATTGCAGGCTTATGTCAATTCATCACGTTGTATTCTCCACACGCTACTATAAACTGTTTTGTGAAATGACGAGACACCAAGTCCTTCCAAGTAGTGACACTTCATAAGACAGTATTGTTTCAGCAGTGAATACAATTCTATAAACATTGTAGTAGTGACATTTATGGACAAGATGTCCTTCATATTTATTTAATGCTGTACAAAAACACACTTCATTTTAAGTTTTAAACATTCCTGTCCCAAAAGATTTGCGGTACAGGAAATTAAAATTGTAAGATAATATTATAACTTTAACCCCAGTCTTGTTGATTTAATTTTCATTGAGTTAAAGTGTGTTTGTTTTTTCAGGCATTTATCACTACATTTGCATTACCCTAGACACGTAGCCATATAAAACATCACACAATAGATATAAAAATATTGCACAGCGTGAGATCTGAGGGAGGTAGCGTTAGGTACCCTGAGAACTCATCAACACCATTTTCAACTATTAGACTCAGGGTCTTACATAGCTTGACCTCACGCTGTTGACACTTATACTCTCTTTTATATAACATCAATAACCTCCCCGGTGAATCCACCACATATATTGGAGTCCTGTCTGGGATTTAAATTTATTGTAACATCATAGATCCAGGGTACCCCCATTGTAATAAAATTTATAACATTAATCAGTGTGGAGAATTAAATGAATTGGCATTGCCCATAGTTAATTAGAAATATTTGTTAGCTATTACAGTTGGATTAATTAAATTTGGTGCAAGATAAAAGATGGCAGACTTGGCCAAATTCAGATCTGCTGCTGTACAGACTGCAAAGGAAATGGGAATGGAGGGGCAAATTCTGATTCAGTATGTGACTTCAGAATGTGATAAGTTTATTGAGAGGGAAGATAGCAGATTATCTGAAGAGAAGAGATTACAATTTGAGGCTGAAAAGGAGGCTAGGGCATTAGAGGCTGATAGTGAGGCTGAAATTAAAAGGTTACAATTAGAAGATGCTAGGGAGGCTAGGAAATTAGAGGCTGAGAAAGAAGAAAAACAATTGCAGAGGGAAGCAGAGGACAAACGATTGCAGAGGAAAGCAGAGGACAAACGATTGCAAAGGGAGCACGAACTAAGGCTAAAAGAATTGGAATTGCAAGGCCATGCTCCAGAGAATGGTAACAGCCCATCTACCTCTGATGCTAGTGCAACTCAGGGAGCCTCTAACTTGGCAATGAACTTCCATTTAGACCCCTTTGTAGAAAAAGAGGATGACATTCAGTCCTTCCTCTCTAGATTTGAAAGACTAGTTTCAAATTATGGTTTAGAGAGGGAATAATCGAGTTTGAAATTACCCCAAGGGCTTAGGGGAACATCTTACTAAGTGTTCTCAAAGTTGAGCAGAGACGACGAGGAAGACTATGACATATTAAAACAGGCTCTTCTAGTTAGGTACGAGAAGAATGGGTGTAGTGAAATTGACAGAGATACAACGGTAAAATACCTCCAAAGATAACATTTAAGGATAAAAACATAATGCGTAGGCTGCTGATAGTACATGATCGCCCAGACCGCGGGTCATCACCCTCCATAAAAATTGACTTGCTAGACAGGAGGGGAACGGCGGATAAAAAGGAAAAAATATGACTGGAAAGATTGCGTGAGACTGGAAAGGCTAAGGAGACGCAATTGGGGGGGGAAGGAATCGCAAGGTAAAAAGTCATCGTCCCCCAATTGACACGAAAAGATACGGACAGAATGGATACCCATAGATCGCGATTTTTAAGTTTACGCCACAGTCAATGTTATATTGTCGATATTGCCATAGCCCTTGATTTGAATTCAGCGGAATTAAACGCAGATGTTCGAAAATATTACAAAAATTAAAAAGTATGTTTTTTCTTAATATTAATGTTAGGAATATAAAAATTAGCTGGCCGGATGGCCTATTCTGAGCAGTGAACTAAGATGGTCTTAATTTTACAAACGGATAGATAATATTGAAGATAATGACAAAAGACAGTGTAGTTCACATCATCGACAGACTGTGTTGAATAAAAAAGTGTCGCAATTTGCACACAAAAACACGACCTTGGACGCAGGTGTTCAAATCTACGTTCGTTAGTATGGAAGAGGGAGGGACATTGGTGGGTAGCTGTGTCTAAATATAACTTTTAACGACAAAATTTTGGAGGGGCGCGAGAGAAAGGTTGGTTCAAAAATCAAGTACATTTTTGTAGAAACACAAGTAGAGACGGACAGACTAACAGATAACCATCCATACTTGACTGAAGCATGACTGAAATGACTTTAGCGTAGGAAATTTGAATTTAAAATAAACCTAGGCAGTGATTGGCCACAGACAATCATATCATTAGCGCTCAGACGCGAAAGTGGGGCCATTCTTCAATAGTTGTTCGTGATAGACACAGATTTTAAAGTGTGGTGATTTCCATATGAAAGAAAGTGTAATAAATTTAGGGACGCCATACTATAGCCAGCAGCTCAGCTGAGTTTTGCTAGCAATTCTGTGTTATTTATTCATAATCTCGAGGTAAGATTGAAATTTTTTTTATATATTTTGAGAATATTTTTGTTTCGAGTGCTCGTGATTTTGTGATACTTTTCGTTGAAGAAAGTGTTCATAGAGTGATTCTGATTATCATGACCATATCGAAATAAATCTAGCCTTTACTTACAATACACAGTAGGGATTTGCTCTAGACCCCCCCGCCCAAGGTCAGGGGTCTAGGGACCAACATTATTCTTAGCTCAAGGGTTTTTGTACATAAAACTCCAGCAAGAGGTTAGAAAATAGACAAGACAGATCATGGGTGTTGAGAATAATGAAAAACACTATTACCATATCCTCTTTTAGGCAAGACAAACTAATAAATATATTTTTCAGAATCTATAGTCTGGGAGGATCTTATCTGATGTAAAACCACCATGGTAAATGTGCTGGTGGCTGTTTGGGTCAGAGAGATCTGACTATGTCTGTATGATGTGTGTTGTTTGTGGTCAGTGCTGTCAGTGTTTGTGTCTCCAGACGTGTGGGTAGAGAATGAGATATTTGACACATGGCCCATACTTTTGATTGCAGAGCTGTGAGTTTTCTGTTGTCCATCCAAAGCAGTGTCTATTCATGGTCTGGTTGATTCATTTACTCGAGTGTATCTGTCATCTGAATCTGCAGATTTCTTGTGGACAGAGTACCACCTATTATATGCCCGCCAGCAGCTCTACAGGACTGTGGTGGGATGATCCACTCAGATTTCACGAGCCAGCACCAGAGCCTATCAACTACTAAGATGAGTGGAGCCTCTGGTCCTGCTGGAACATTCACCAACGCTTTGTATTATGTGTTATGTCCCTTTACTATAAAACTTTATCCCCATATATATAAATAAAAATTACCCCACCATTTTCCTGGACACTGTCCTGTCAGTCAATATAGACAGGTGTGAGACAGGTTGTGATGAGCCACCCCAACAGCACCAAACATTAAACTATCCTCCCATGTAGATGACTACTAGAGAACATTTTAATAAAAATACCTATGTAGACAGATACATATATATGACCTACACTATTGCATTTTTATATATAATATTCCATGCAATTTCTTTCAATAATCTCTAAATCCTTTTTTAAGTTTCTGGTCAACCCTAAAAAAATTGATCCAGAACAAAATAAATGCTATATAATTCTATCAAAAAAATTTACACTATTGAGTTAGTTCAGTGTGTGATGCTAATAATGTTTGTTAAATATTATTAGTCCTTCCTCTTAATTATCTGATTTGTGGGGTGTATTTATTAAACAATCTAACCACCACATACACATCAATACACCACTAAGACATTTTAATGTAGCCACAATTCTATCTAGAGAAAACAATTAAGTGTGGAGGGTCGTAAGTTGAGGTAATGCAAGCAAAGACGCCTTTCTGACAATTCACTAACTACATTTTATCTCAAGAGCCTTCCATCAGCCTGGGCCTATCATACATTACACTTAAAGTAACATCTACTCATCAACTATCATACAATTACCATCAAACACCCACTACATATAATATTGGGGGACCTCGTCTTGTCCAGCGTGATAATTAGTACCCCAACAGTTAATATTAGCCGATCTCCTGGTGTGGGAAAGCAAAAAAGTAGAGGAAATAAGATTGTTAAAAATTCCTTTTAAAATAAACAGTAGTTCTCCACTACAGATAAAAATTAAAAAAAAACGAAAAAAAAAAACAAAAAAAACATAAAAAAAAACAATAAAAAAAATTCACAGCCAAGTAAATAGCTCTATTAATTTAAAATTAAAATGGTTAGTAAAAGAATTAGTTAGACAAAAATTAAAAGTGTCCCTGACAGATAAAATTTAGTTGGTGAATCTTCACAGCCGAGTAATAAATAACTTAGTTTAACTGATGGTTAGTTAGAAATTAGTTAGACCTATAGTCTTAAGAAGAGTACTTCTTAGTGTATATTTACTGGGTGTTAGGGAGATTTATCTTGTTATATTATTATAATTGATCTCTAAAAAAGTATGCGGCGGAGCTTGGCAAAATTTAGATCAGCTGCTGTGCTCACCGCGAAGGAGATGATAGGAAAGGGCTTCATCGGAATGCGTCAATTTATTATTCTAATTCAATACGTTAACGGTACGCTGAATGTGAATAAATATATATTGAAATGGGAAGATAGAAAGGTATAGCTGAAGAGTAAGAAGGTTACAACATTTGAGCGCTGATTAGAGAAATTAAGAATAAAGACGGCTTGCAGATTGAGGCAGAAGAAAAAACCGACAGCAAAGGGAGGCAGAAGAAAAAACGACAGCCAAAGGGAGGCATGAAAAGCAATAAATAAAGAAAAACGACAGCAAAAGGGAGGCAAAGAGAAGAAAAAAGGTGGTTGACTTGCCCAGGAAGAGGAAGGCAGAAGATAGGAGGTTGCAAAGGGAGCACGAATTACGACTAAGGGAGCTGGAATTACAAGGCCCGGCACCTGAAAATGGTGCCAGCCCTTTTGCCTCAGATGCTACGCCCAGTCTGGGAGCCTCAAACTCAGCTATGGGGTTTCATTTAGACCATTTTGTTGAAAAAGACGATGACATAGAGGGGTACCTAGGACGTTTTGAGTTATTAGCTACTACATATGGGTTTGAGAGAGAGAGGAGTGGCGTGCAGCTTAAAAGCTAGCTTATCACAGATTGGATTGAGATGCGGGTACTTCTTATTGAAGTATTTGCCCAAAATGAACAGCGAGGAATAAAGACCAAGACAATTATGACATGGTTAAAGCAGTGGCATTTGTGTTATTAAGGTTACGAGAAGAATGTAATGGTGAATTTGATCGTAAGAAAATTTAGAAATGCACCAAACTTGTTTGTCTGGGGGAGACATACCACCAATTCTCTGCTGTAGACTAGAATACCTATTTGGAGAAATGGACTGGCTCTGGAGGGGAGAAGACCCAAGATCTTAAAGAAATGATCATGATGAAGCCAATTGAATGAGAGTCCATGGCTCCAGACATGAGAAAATTTTCTCATGGAACATACCGTGGTGCAGAAGAAGTTGGGGGAAATTTTTAAATGAATGTTGCCTGAGAGGTATCAGCAGCCAGCCAGGCAGAGGTTAAGTTGGTGCTAAAGAAGGAAGCACATAGACAATTTTAAAGCTCCACAGCAATTTAATAAATTTGATAATAGAGAGCAGGGGAAATAAAGGTAGGTACAAACTTTGAGCGGCCCAAGAAATAGACTATCGCCCGCGACAGAAACTCACAGTTCAATGACCAAAAGTTCAATGAAAGAAAACCGTTGAACCAAGGAAAAAAAGATGGTGTAAATGGTGCAAGAAGGATAACCATAACACCGAATTTTGTAGAAGGAAACCTTCAAACATTGCTGCAATGAAGTCGGGGACGCAAAGATTAAAGGTTAATCATCCTAAGGGACAACAGGAACCTTATCACCCCCCAGTTTGTGAGGATGTTATTTGTAATGGGGTCACTATAAGGTGCCTTTATGATACAGGTTTGGATTATGATTCAGTTGTGAAGTCTAGCCTAGTGGACCCAAGTCAGTATACCACAGAAACAGTGGAAATACAAGGGGGCGACTAAGGACATACCACTCATGACACTTCCCATCGCAAGGATAACGGTGAAAACACTCTTTGTGGAAGGAGAAATCAGAGCAGCAGTGATAGATGAACCAATCTACCCTCTGATATTGGGGTGTAGATACGTCTTCTACGTCTTCTTGGGGAATCCCGAGAAACCTGTGATCATGGCGACAGTGCAGACCAGGTCACAGAAGAAGGAGGAAGAAGGTGAACCTATAAATGCTCATCCAGAGGAGATGAGGTGAGGAAGGAAGGCGCAGGCTTGAGGATAGGACAACTCAAGCCATGCTAGTTTTAAAAAATTGCCCCCAAATGCCACACCACACACCTCCGAGCAAGGGGGAATGAAGACAATTTCATGAAGAACAAACTATTATACAGGAAGGCCGGACTGGAAAAGGTCCAAATGGTCACAAATGTCAGCTGGACAGTTAGTTCCCACTTCATATAGAGATAAAGTGATGGAACTCGGGCATGCGATTCCCTTCAGTGGTGCGTCACCATGAGAAATCAGCGCCACAGGACAGGTCTGTATAGCTTGCTCGAAAATACTATTGGCCCAGGGATAACGGAGGATATAAAAAAGGATATGTTGAAAATTCCTGTAGAAGAATGTCAAAGGGTAGCTCCAAAAGCACTGGACTGCAAACCTCCTGCAACACCCACTCTAAAGGGACTAAAATGCCCATAGTGGGCAACACCTTTTGAAGAGGGTTGCCACGCGGGGCAATATTGTAGGACCTCTCAAAGGACCAAGAAGGAACAGTTAATTTCCTTACTCTGGTAGACACTTGTTCTAGTTGGGGGAGAGGCGGTGGAATGGGAGAGGGACAAGCGTAACTTAAAAGTTTTAAAAAAAGAAGCTATTTCTTTTAAGCCATGTAGGGTCCTGTACCATCCTTTTTCAACCCCTGTCGGTCAACTTGAATGGATTAACATGGCCACTAGAGCCGACACTTACAATATAGAACCCGATTAATTCCCCAAGAATCAAATCTTGACAATCCCTCGGTTCTCAGGAGTTAATAAACTAAGGAAGAACAGAAGAGGTTGAAAAGCGAAGATCTCTCATAAGGCAATCTTTAATTGTGGGTCCGTAGACAAACCCACAAGTGGGAAAAAATTAGAAGCAGAGGTAGTGGTCGATTCTATCCTGAGAAAGCTGGACAGGAAGAAACCGGAGATTCTGTGCCCGGACTTCCTCAATTTCCTGACCCCGCGCATTGTGTTGCTTACCGGGAGGTACCGACATAGTTTTCAACCGGGAAGTTGGCTCCCCGCAACTCTGCTATTTAAAGATCCAATAAAAGGTCCATTAAGAAGCTTTATTAAGGACCTGGACAGATGAGAAGAAGGCGGAAGAGACTGTTTACCATCATCGTATCAATATGTGAACGAACTGACCACTCGTTTGAAAGCTGGATGGAAACTGGCAAATGATAATTTGAAACAAGCCAGGAAGAAACATGCAGCATATTTTAATAGGAAGGCAAAGGACAGGGAACTGGCAGTCGCAGAGAAGGTGCTGCTTCTACTACCGGGAAGCCAGAATAAATTACAAATTGGTTGGCAAGGTCCATATACGGTTCTAGAGAAGGTGTCTAGAACAAACTATAAAATTGACAAAAAGGGGAAGGAAAAAGTTTATCATGTAAACCTGTTAAAGAAGTATCTGGATCTGGACAGACCACTCCAGGAAAGCACCCCCTTATTGACCTTGGCTATTGCAACCCAGATGCAAAAAGAGAACCACTCTCACCTCACATGAATACCCATTACATCCTTGTG
This sequence comes from Oreohelix idahoensis, assembly GCA_024509875.1. Classification (NCBI taxonomy): domain Eukaryota; kingdom Metazoa; phylum Mollusca; class Gastropoda; order Stylommatophora; family Oreohelicidae; genus Oreohelix; species Oreohelix idahoensis. The sequence continues at coordinate 79,515 of JAMPIV010009239.1, forward strand.
AAAACCAGCAGCACAGGTAAAAGTCAGTAAGCACCTGACTAAAAACCAGAGGGAGAGAGTTCAACAGGTTCTGGAGGAACATACAGATGTATTAACAGATAAACCAGGCCATACAAATTTGCTACAGTATGACATGAAACTGGTAGACTCAAACCCAATCTGTATGAGAGCCTATTCTATTCCGTTCGCGAAGGAGAAGGCATTGAAGGAAGAAATAGAGTATTTGTTGAAGGAGGGGATTATTTCGCACAGTGAATCATCTTTTAGTTCTAGTGTCGTTTTGTTGAGAAAACCGTCTGGGGAACACAGACTGTGCATAGATTACAGGAAACTGAATGCTGTCACAGAAGGACAAGTGGATCCATTACCAGACACAAAACAGTTATTTGCCAGACTGAACAAGGCAAAATACTTTTCAAAGGTGGATCTTAGTAAAGGCTATTACCAGACCCCAGTGAAGCCTGAAGTGAGACCTTATTTGGCTTTTAGCACTTCGGATGGACATTATGAATTCAATATGCTACCATTCGGACTGAAAAATGCTCCGAGTGTGTTTTCAAGGATGATGCGAAAATTGTTGGACCCCCCTGAATAACCCATGTATCACGAATTTCATGGATGATATTCTCGTCGCCACAGAGACATTTGAAGAACACATTGAAGCTCTGGAGATGTTGTTTGATAGACTTCGGGAGGCGAATTTGACTGCTAGGCCAACAAAATGTTGTATTGGATGTAAAGAGTTGGAATTCTTGGGACACACTGTATATCAGGGTAATATGACCCCTGATCCTAAGAACTTGGAAAAACTGCAGAGAGCACCTAGGCCGCAAACAAAAAAGGACGTGCGATCATTCGTGTCGTTATGCGGATTTTATCAGAAATACATCAAAAATTTTAACGCTATTTGTGCTCCTCTGACTGATCTGACTCGCAAGGGACTTCCAGATAAAATTATTTGGACTGCACAATGTGAACTAGCGTTCCAAGAGTTAAAGGAAAAAACTCACTAGCAAGCCTATTCTCAAACTGCCTGATTTGACACAGGACTTTGTCTTAAGAACCGATGCAAGTAATGTAGGACTCGAAGGGGCTTTGTTGCAAAGATCATCTTCACCTGATGGGGAACTGAAACCAGTCGCTTATGCAAGCCGCAAATTGAATAAGGCGGAACAAGGATACTCCACAAGCGAAAAAGAGTGTTTAGCATTAATCTGGGCAATAAAGAAGTTTCAAATCTATCTGTATGGTAGGACTTTTGTGGTGGAGACGGACCATCAGCCTCTCGTGTTCTTGTCTCAGGCTAAGCATGAAAACGCAAGATGCTGAGGTGGTCTTTATTGCTTCAACCTTATCAGTTTAGTATCCAATATATCCCAGGCAAATTGAATGTCGGTGCAGATTTCCTCAGTCGGCACCCCTGTGATCAAAATTAGAGTAGTGGCAGACGTGAGGAGTAATTTTACCTATGTGTATCGCTGGTTTTGGAACTTGCCATAGGCATGTTTTCAAGTGGGGAGATGTGTAGTGAAATTGACAGAGATACAACGGTAAAATACCTCCAAAGATAACATGTAAGGATAAAAACATAATGCGTAGGCTGCTGATAGTACATGATCGCCTAGACCGCGGGTCATCACCCTCCATAAAAATTGACTTGCTAGACAGGAGGGGAACGGCGGATAAAAGGAAAAAATATGACTGGAAAGATTGCGTGAGAGTACCTTTTTTATGTTTTCGCTTTTGCGCTGATCATACCAAGCCTTTGATTTGAATTCAGCGGCAGAACGCAGTGTCTTAGGGATGCGGGTTGTTGTGGATTTATTACAAAAATCTAAAAAGTAACTTGGGCATTTCTCTTGTGTAATATTAATGTATTCAGGATATGTTAGGAATAAAAAAATTAGCTGGCCGGATGGCCCATTCTGAGCAGTGAACTAATATGTTCTTAATTTTTACAAGCCCGACATAGGATAGATAATTATTGCAAGATTAATGACAAAAGACAGTGTTTGATTCACCATCCGGTTCCGACCAGACTTGTATTGAATCTCAAAAGTGATCGTCTAGCTTAATTTGGCACAAAAAAACACACGACCTCTAGAGGAGAGCATGGTGTGAATTCAGTAAATCTAACGTACTTAGGTATGGAGAAGCGAAGGGACATTGGTGGGAGCTGTGTCTAAATATAACTTTTAACGACAAAATTTTGGAGGGGAGAGAAAGGTTGGTTCAAAAATACAAGTACATTTTTGTATAAACCGCAACAAGTAGAGACGGACAGACTAACAGATACTAACAATCCATACTTGACTGAAGCCTGATTGAAATGGCTTTAGGGTAGGAAATTTGAATTTAAAATAAACCTAGGCAGTGATTGGCCACAACGAACAAATCATTTTATTATTAGCGCTCAGTCGCGCAAGTGGGGCCATTCTTCAATAGTTGTTCAGTGATAGACACAGATTTTAAAGTGTGGTGAATTTTGTATTACCATATGAAAAGAAGTGTAAGAAATAAGATTTCAGGGACGCCATACTATAGCCAGCAGCTCAGCTGAGTTTTGCTAGCAATTCTGTGTTATTTATTCATAATCTGGTAAGATTGAAATTATTTCCTTATATATTTTGAATATTGTTTCATGTTCGAGTGATTTGATACTGCCATATCGAAATCTAGCCTTACAAACAAGTAGGGAATTGCTCTAGACCCCCCGCCCAAGTCAGGGTCTAGGGACCAAACAATATGTACAGTAAACGCTTCACCCATAACTCCAGCAAGGGTATAGGGTAGAACAAGACAGATCAAGTGTTGTTGAGAGAATAATGGAAACATATTACCTATCCTCTTTTAGGGACAAGGACAACTAATAAATATTTTTTCAGAATCTCCAATGTCTGGGAGGATCCTATCTGATGTAAAACCACCATGGTAAATGTGCTGTTTGGTCAGAGAGATCTGACCTGTCTGTATGATGTGGTTGTTGTGTCAGTGTTGTGTCCAGACGTGGGTAGAGAATAGATTTTGACACATGGCCCATACTTTGATTGCAGAAGCTGTGAGTTTCTGTTTGTCCAACAAGCAGGTGTCCTATTCAGTTGGTGACTATACTCGAGTGTATCTGTGCATACTGGTTATATTAGTACGTTTGTGACAGAGGACCACCATTATTGCCCGGCCAGCACGGGAGAGGTGGGACCACCCAGATTTCAGCACCAGAGCTACAACTTAACAAGATGAGTGAGTGCCGCTCTGGTCTGCTGGACATTCACCAACGCCTGTGTAGTTTACTAATATCCCCATAAAAATTTCCCCACCCCATTTACTGGACCACTGTGTAGTCAATATAGACAGTGTGTTGATGAGTGTCCCACCCCAACAGCACAAACATTAACTATCCTCCCAAGTAGATGACTACTAGAACATTTTAATAAAACTAACTAGTCTATAGTACAGTTATATATGTAACACACCTATTTGCATTTATGATAAATATTCCATGGGCATTTCTTTCATATATCCTCTTTAAATCCTTTCTTATTTAAGAATAAGTTCTGGTCAACCTAAAAAACTTGATCCAGAACAAAATGAAATGTAATATAAATTCTATCAAACTCAAAATTTTACACTATTGAGTTTAGTTCATGTGTGTTTGTAATATTGTTAATATTATTAGTCTGCTTAAATATCTGTGGGTAGTATCCATAACTAACCCACACCACAAACTACACAATCAAAACCCAAGACATTTTACATAGCCACATTCATTAAGAAAAAAAATTAAGTGTGAGGTCGTAGTGGTAGCAAGAAAGGCCTTCTGACAATTCACAACTACATTTTATCTCAGGAGCCTTCACAGCTGGCCTCATACATTACATTTAGTAATATCACCATCATACAATACCATGCAAACACCACAGACATATATTGGGGTCGCTTGTCCAGAGGGATAATTAGCCCAACAGTAATATTAGGATCTCCTGGTAGAGGAGAAATAAAAAGTAGGAAAAAAAAATAAATTTGTGAAAATTTCGCTATAAAAATTAAAAGTGTCCCGTTGCAGATAAAAGTTTGGTGAATCTTCACGAGAAGCCAGATCTACATATATAAGTTTAGTTAAACTTGGTTAGTTAGAATTAGTTAGACTATAGTCATAAGAAGTGTATGCTTAAGTGTATTTACTGGTTAGAGATTTATCTTGTATATTAGTATATTGTCAAAAAAGTATGGCGGAGCTGGCAAAATTTAGATCAGCTGCTGTGCTCACCGCGAAGGAGATGGGAATGGATGGTCAAATTTTAATTCAATACGTAACGGCTGAATGTGATAAATATATTGATAGAAATGGGAAGATAGAAAGGTAGCTGAAAGAGAAGCGGGTTACAAATATCGATGCTGATAGAGAAAATTAATAAGAGGCTGCAGTATGATGGCAGAAGAAAAACGACAGTAAAGTGATGCAGAAGAAAAAAGGTTGACTGCCGAAAGGGAGGCAGAAGAAAAACGACAGCAAAGGGAGGCTAGTCATAGATAAAAAAAAGGTTTGACTGCCGAAAGGGAGGATGCAGAAAGAAAGTATAGGAAAGTGTGCAAAGGGAGCACGGCTGAATTATACGACTTAAGGGAAAGCTGGAATTAACAAGGCCATTGCTCCTTAAAAATGGTGCCAGCACTCTTGCCTCAGATGCTACGCCCAGTCTGGGAGCCTCAAACTCAGCTATGGGGTTTCATTTAGACCATTTTGTTGAAAAAGACGATGACATAGAGGGGTACCTAGGACGTTTTGAGTTATTAGCTTACTACATATGGGTTAGAGAGAGAGAGGGTGGAAGCTTAAAGCCTATCACACAGGGATATGAGAGGTACTTTCTTATGTAAAGTAATTGCCAAAAATGAACAGGGAAGACCAAGACAATTATGACATGTTAAAGCAGGCTTTGTTATTAAGATACGAGAAGAATGGTGAATTTTATCGTAAGAAATTTAGAAATGCCAAACTGTTGTCTGGGGAGACATACCACCAATTCTCTGCTAGACTAGAAACCTATTTGGAGAAATGGACGGCTCTGGGGAAGACCCAAGATCTTAAAGAAATGATCATGATTGAGCAATTGAGAGAGTCCATGGCTCCAGACATGAGAAAATTTCTCATGGAACAAGGTGCAGAGAAGTTGGGGGAAATTTTAAATGTTGCTGAGAGGTATCAGGCAGCTCAGGCAGAGGTAAGTGGTGCTAAAAAGAAGCACATAGACAATTTTAAAGCTCCACAGCAATTTAATAAATTTGATAATAGAGAGCAGGGAAATAAGGGTAGGACAAACTTTGAGCGGCAAAGAAATGACTATCGCGACAGAAACTCACAGTTCAATGACCAAAAGTTCAATGAAAGAAAACCGTTGAACCAAGGAAAAAGATGGTGTAAATGGTGCAAGAAGGATAACCATAACACCGAATTTTGTAGAAGGAAACCTTCAAACATTGCTGCAATGAAGTCGGGGACGCAAAGATTAAAGGTTAATCCTAAGGGACAACAGGAACCTTATCACCCCCCAGTTTGTGAGGATGTTATTTGTAATGGGGTCACCATAAGGTGCCTTTATGATACAGGTTTGGATTATGATTCAGTTGTGAAGTCTAGCCTAGTGGACCCAAGGCAGTATACCACAGAAACAGTGGAAATACAAGGGGCGACTAAGGACATACCACTCATGACACTTCCCATCGCAAGGATAACGGTGAAAACTCGCTATGTGGAAGGAGAAATCAGAGCAGCAGTGATAGATGAACCAATCTACCCTCTGATATTGGGGTGTAGATACGTCTTCTTGGGGAATCCCGAGAAACCTGTGATCATGGCGACTGTGCAGACCAGGTCACAGAAGAAGGAGGAAGAAGGTGAACCTATAAATGCTCATCCAGAGGAGATGAGGAAGGCGCAGGCTGATGGATATAGGAACACCTCAAGCCCCTGTTTTTAAAAAAATTGCCCAAATGCCACACATCACACCTCCAGCAAGGGGGGAATATTTCATGAAGAACACAACTTACTCTTATACAGGAAGCCGGAAGGAACTAGGAAACAACATGGTCACACGGTACAGTTAGGTTCTTCCCCCACATCATATAGAGAAACCTTAGTGGGGTGGAACTTACATGCTAATTTTCCCCTTGGAAATGATGGTTACACCATGGGGAAATTCAAGCGCCACAGGACTGCCAATAGATTTCTCGAAACTTACTATTTGGCCAGGGAGACTAAACGTCCGATGATTTGAAAATATAAATAGATATGTCAAATCCCATGCCCCAGAATGTCAATGAGGAAACTAGCTCCAAAGCTTTTGGAAAATATATCCTGCAGGACTCTAGTGGGAAAATGCCCAATAGTCGGCACAACCTTTTCCTGAGAGGGTTGCACTAATGTAGTGACCTCTACTCGGGTAGGGAACAAGAGTGAGGAGAAGCAGGTTACAATATCCTTACTTTCTGGTGGACACTTGTTCTTATTGGGGTCGAGAGTCGGGTAGCCCTTGTCCACAATTATTGATTCAAAAACATGTAGCAAGGCCACTAACTTACAATATTATACCCCGATTATAATCTCGCGCGCATTCCCAAATCTTGTCCGGATATATGGTATCTCGGAGTTCAAGGGGAAGACTAACTGGTAAGCAAGTCCTTGTAAGCTAATTTCAAAAGCGCAGACACTTTCATTAGTTAGTCCGGTCACCATCCAACAAGGGATAACACCCAGGTAGAGGAGGTTAACGGGACTCTGCATCATACTCTAGTCAGCTGAGAAAGCTATGGCACAAGAAAATAACCGGTAGATGTGGTGGGCTTCAAATTCCTAGCCCGCCGCAATTTGTTTTGCTGCTACCGGGACAAATAACGGTACGATAGATTACAACCGGGATCGGCTTCCCCGCAATCATGCCTATTTGGGAGGGGAGGGCCAATAAAAGGACCATTGGGCACAGATTGAAACCGGCGGATTATGAGAAGGCGGAATGAGACTGTGTTTACCTTTAGTCAATCTGTACCACCGATTAGCGGTGAACGAACTGGAACCACAGTCGTATTGAAAGCTGGATGGAAACTGGCAAATGATAATTTGAAACAAGCCAGGAAGAAACAGGCAGCATATTTTAATAGGAAGGCAAAGGACCGAGAACTAGCTGTGGGAGAGAAGGTGCTTCTTCTACTACCCGGCAGCCAGAATAAATTACAAATTGGTTGGCAAGGTCCATATACGGTTCTAGAGAAGGTGTCTAGAACAAACTATAAAATTGACAAAAAGGGGAAGGAAAAAGTTTATCATGTAAACCTGTTAAAGAAGTATCTGGACAGACCACTCCAGGAAAGCACCCCCTTATTGACCTTGGCTATTGCAACCCAGATGCAAAAAAGAACCACTCACCTCACATGAATACCCATTACATCCTTGTGAAACAGCAGCCAAGGTAAAAGTCAGTAAGCACCTGACTAACAAAACCAGCAGGTAGGGAGAGAGTTATCAACAAGTTCTGGTGAGGAAACACAACAGATGTATTAACAAGATATTTATTAAACCAGGCCATACAAATTTGCTACAGTATGACATGAAACTGGTAGACTCAAACCCAATCTGTATGAGAGCCTATTCTATTCCGTTCGCGAAGGAGAAGGCATTGAAGGAAGAAATAGAGTATCTGTTGAAGGAGGGGATTATTTCGCACAGTGAATCATCTTTTAGTTCTAGTGTCGTTTTGTTGAGAAAACCGTCTGGGGAACACAGACTGTGCATAGATTACAGGAAACTGAATGCTGTCACAGAAGGACAAGTGGATCCATTACCAGACACAAAACAGTTATTTGCCAGACTGAACAAGGCAAAATACTTTTCAAAGGTGGATCTTAGTAAAGGCTATTACCAGATCCCAGTGAAGCCTGAAGTGAGACCTTATTTGGCTTTTAGCACTTCGGATGGACATTATGAATTCAATATGCTACCATTCGGACTGAAAAAATGCTCCGAGTGTGTTTTCAAGGATGATGCGAAAATTGTTGGACCCCCCGAATAACCCATGTATCACGAATTTCATGGATGATATTCTCGTCGCCACAGAGACATTTGAAGAACACATTGAAGCTCTGGAGATGTTGTTTGATAGACTTCGGGAGGCGAACTTAACTGCTAGGCCAACAAAATGTTGTATTGGATGCAAAGAGTTGGGATTCTTGGGGCACACTGTATATCAGGGTAATATGACCCCTGATCCTAAGAACTTGGAAAAACTGCAGAGAGCACCTAGGCCGCAAACAAAAAAGGACGTGCGATCATTTGTGTCGTTATGCGGATTTTATCAGAAATACATCAAGAATTTTAACGCTATTTGTGCTCCTCTGACTGACCTGACTCGCAAGGGACTTCCAGATAAAATTATTTGGACTGCACAATGTGAACTAGCGTTCCAAGAGTTAAAGGAAAAACTCACTAGCAAGCCTATTCTCAAACTGCCTGATTTGACACAGGACTTTGTCTTAAGATCCGATGCAAGTAATGTAGGACTCGGAGGGGCTTTGTTGCAAAGATCATCTTCACCTGATGGGGAACTGAAACCAGTCGCTTATGCAAGCCGCAAATTGAATAAGGCGGAACAAGTATACTCCACAATCAAAAAAGAATGTTTAGCGTTAATCTGGGCAATAAAGAAGTTTCAAATCTATCTGTATGGTAGGACATTTGTGGTGGAGACGGATCATCAGCCTCTCGTGTTCTTGTCTCAGGCTAAGCATGAAAACGCAAGATTGCTGAGGTGGTCTTATTTGCTTCAACCTTATCAGTTTAGTATCCAATATATCCCAGGCAAATTGAATGTCGGTGCAGATTTCCTCAGTCGGCACCCCTGTGATCAAAATTAGAGTAGTGGCAGACGTGAGGAGTAATTTTACCTATGTGTATCGCTGGTTTTGGAACTTGCCATAGGCATGTTTTCAAGTGGGGAGATGTGTAGTGAAATTGACAGAGATACAACGGTAAAATACCTCCAAAGATAACATTTAAGGATAAAAACATAATGCGTAGGCTGCGAATAGTACATCTGATCGCCCAGACCCGCGGTCATCACCACCACCATAAAAATTGACGTTGCTAGACAGGAGGGGAACGGCGGATAAAAAGAAAAAATATTACTGGAAAGATTTGCGTGAGACTGGAAAGGCTAAGGAGACGCCAATTGTGGGGGGGCTAGTGGGGCGGGAAATGGGGGCGAACGGAGAAAAGTCACGTTTCCCCAAGTTTTGACCAATAAAAAGTGACTACGACAGTAATGGGACCTTCAGGATATGTTGCGCCACAGTCATTTAGTTGGTCGGCATTTGCGATAACCAAGGCCTTGATTTGAATTCAGCGGCTTAATACGCAGATGTTTGGAATATTACAAAAATTAAAAAGTAACTGTTTTTCATTAATATATCAATGGTTAGGAATATAAAAATTAGCTGGCCGGATGGCCTATTCTGAGCAGTGAACTAATATGTTCTTAATTTTACAGACGGATAGATAATATTGAAGATAATGACAAAAGGACAGTGTATGTTTTCACAATCAGCGAACAGACTGTAAATTGAATAATCTAATAACGTGTCGTAATACTATTCTGTGCAACACAAAAAAACACTGACCGATCGAGACGCAGATGTGATTCAAATCTACCGTAGAAGTTGTTATGGCGAAGAGGAAGGGACATATTTGATGGTGGGCTATGATCCTAAAATATTAAACTTGTTAACGAACAAAAATTCTATGAGGAGGGGGACTCATGAAAGGTTTGGTTCAAAAATCAAGTACATTTTTGTAGTAAACTCCAAGTGTAAGAGACGGACAGACATTATTTGTTAAAAAAACAGATAAACCATCCATACATGACTGAAAGTCAATGAACTTGAACATGACTTTAGTGTAGGAAAAAAGATTTGATAATTCAAATAGAAACCTAGGAGCAAGTGAATTGTGCTAACAAGACCAATCAGAATCATTAGCGCATCAGACTCGCGAAAGTTGAGGGCCATGTTCTTTCGAATAGTTGGATTCATTATAGACAACTCATATTTATTAAGAGTGGTGGGTGATTTCCATATGAAAAGTGCAAACGTGTAAGTAAAAAGTTTTTTTTTTTTCTTAGGAGACGCCTCATACCTATAGCCCACTCGGGCTCTCAGCTGAGTTTTTGCTAGAGCAATTCTGTGTTATTTTAATTCATAATCAGGTTAAGGTACATATTGAAATTATTTCCTTATATATTTTTGTAGAATGATTGTGTATCTCATAGTTCAGGTAGGATGATTTGATTACCTCTGCCATACTGCCTATACTCGAAATACTAGAACCATCACAACACGATTTAGTAGGGATTTCGCGCTCTAGAGCCCCCGCGCCAAGTCAGGGTCTAGGGACCAACTGAACATTAAACATAAAACACTGTTCAAGAGGATAGGCAAACAGATCATGGTTGTATGAGAATAATGAAAACAGATTACCTTCCTCCTATTTAGAGCAGACAAGCTAATAAATATTTTTCAGACAAAGGATTCTAAGTCTGAGGAACTATCTAGAACTTAATGAAACCACCCATGGTAAATGTGCGGTATTTGGTCAGTAGAGTAGATCTGTAACCTGTCCTGTATTGTCTGTGTTTTGTGAGTCATGTTTGTCCAATGACGTTGTGTGTAGATAAAGAATAATTGGACACATGGCCCCATACTTTGGATTGCAGAGCTGTGAAGTTTCTTTTGTCAACAAAAGCAGTGTCGGCTGTTGTCAGTTGGTGACTTATACGCGATTGTATCTGATGCAGTTTCTTTGTTGTACAGAGACCACCTAATACAATAGTTTTGTGCCAACGCCAGCAACGAGGAAGGTGGGTACCTACCAGATTGTTCAGCACCAGAGCTACAACTACAAGATGAGTACCTCTGGTCTAGCTGAAACATTACACCAACGCTTTGTAGTTACTAATAACCCCATAAAAATTCCCACCATTTTATTGAACCCCAGAGTTAGTAGGTCAAATATAAGACAGGGTTGATGAGGCATATTCCCCCAACCACACAAACATTAACTGATCCACCCAAGTAATGACTAGCTACAACATTTTATAAAACTAACTAGTATGTACATATATAGTGGTGACAGCAATTGCATTTAAGATATAATTTACCATGCATTCCTTTTATAAATCTTCTAAATCCTTTTAAATTCTGTCAACCTAATAAATTAGGATCCAGAACAAAAATAAATGTAATATAATTCTATCAAAAAAATTTTACAACTGATGAAGTTTAATTCATGTGTTGTAATCTTTTTTGTTTAAGAAAGATAATTAATTAGTCCTCTTAATTATCTCAGTGAGGTGAGTATTTATAAACTAGGTTATTATTGATTAAATCACACCACAGGTCAAACTACACATCATAAAAACCCTACGCACATTATTGAATGAGTCGCCTCCCCAACAATTCAATTAAGAAAAAAAAAATAAGTGGTTGAGGTTCCGTGTAAGTGGAGTGACAACATAAAGCCTACTGAGCAAATTCACCAACTACATTTTATTCTGCAGTGCGCCCCATTCAACGAGCTGGCCTCATACATTACAATTTAGTAAACATCACCTCAGACCATACCATCAAAACAACCACTGAACAATGGGACATTTTTTACAGGGAAGAATTAGAAATGCATTTAAGCCTACTGGACTTCGGGAGAACCTAACCTAGAACCAAATCTCTGCTAGGCTGTAACCTATTTTGAAAGATTACATGGGACTGCTCTTGGGTATAAGACCCAGATCCTTAAGGAAAATGATCATATTGACATTGGAGAGTTCCCAGGGCATCCAACAACTGAGAAGCGTTTCTCATGAACAAGGTGCCAGAAAGGTTTGGGTGGTCTAGGTTCCAATTGTCGCTGAGAGGTAAATCTAAGGCAGCCCAATCAAAGTACCTGGACAAAGAAGAAACAGGTAGAACCATAATAAAGCCCCCCGAAAACCAGAAATAAAATTTACAATAAGATCCATAGGAAACTAGTAAACACATGACTGTAGATAGGCCAAGGAATTGGAAACCCTATAGTGAGGTATAAACCCGTCAATACAATGAAAGGAGAACCCTAACAATCTAGATGTAAATATGTTAAGTTTTATGCAAGATAAATAACCATAATACAAAAATGACCCCTGGTATGGAAAAAAATAACTCCGTATACATTACGGTCAGCATACCTTGAGAAACAGGAAATATAAGGACAAAAGGAACAGCCAACTGGGACAGCAGGAACCTTATCATCCCCCTTGTGAAGTGAAAGATGTCGTATGTAGTGGGCCACTAAAAAGTGAGCCTTATGATATCTGGAGATTGGATTTTGAAGAACTCAGTGCGTAGTTCCCACCTAGGTGCATCCCCAAAACATATATCACCACAGAAACAGTGGAAAATACATAGGGGACAACCACAAGGAAAGTAGCAACCAACACTTCCCAACCTCGCAAGGAATAATTGGTAAAAAAACTCGCTATGTGTAAGAGTGTGTAGAGCATGGGATTCGGAATTAACGAACCAATCTACCCCTGATATATGGGGTGAACGGTATAGACCTATCTTTGGAAAAAAATACCACCAAAAGACCAGTGATTAATGCAACCTTAGTAAGACCAGGTCACAAGCACAAGGAAGAGAGGAAGAAAACCCAATAAATCTACTGTTCATCAGAGAGGATGAGGCAAGGCTACAGGTCTAGAAATGAGTTCACTATAAAGCCAGTGTATAATCCAAGGAACTCCCAAATGCCATAAACCCCTCCTAATAAAATGGTGAAATTTTTAAATGAAAGAACACCTAATGTAAGGAAGGGCATGGAACTGGTTCATATGTCAACTGGACAGCAGTACTAATCCAAACTTACATATAGAGGAAAAGTGTATTGGATTTTAGGACATGCCATCCCCTTCATTGATGTCCATATATTGGAGGATCAGTCGCCACAGACAGCGTATAAAGCTTTTCGAGTCAATACAGACTCTAGGCCAGAAACGGAAATATAAAAAGATAATTCAAAATCCCTGCTATCAGAATGCCAAAGGGGAGCTCCAAAGCATTGAGGGAACATGCAAACCAGACAACTGTAAGGAGAAAGTTAATGCCAAATCTGTGAACCCCTTTTGAGAAGTAGTTATTCAGTGGATTATTGTGTGGGACCCTCTCTCACCAGGAACCAAATAGTTTGTGAGAGAAACAGTTTACATTTTTTGTACCTACTGATGGACACTGTTCTATGTGGGAGTAGGCGCGGAAGCTCACCTTTCATCAAGACGACTCGAAACAAATGATGGCAGAGGCATTACTTACAATATTTCACAAGGTTTAGGTTTTATCCCCACCAAATCGTGACTGAAATAATGGATCACACAGTTCAAGGGAGACTAACTGAGGAGAAGTTTTTCAGGGATCTTCCAATCCAGACACGTCCACTGTAAGTCCCGGAACACCCCCAAGGATAACGGCAGGTGGAAAAGATCTTTAATCGGGACACTGCATTTTCCATGCCTTCGAAAGCAGGCCCATTTGAAAAACCATGATCCGTGGGATCAATACATCTATTACTTACACGCGGCCTGCCTGATTTTTGCATTATACCTCCGGGGGAAGTCCCACTATGTTCGACTCGGAATGGCACCGGCAACACTGCTATTTGGCAACGCAATAAAAGGTCCGATGTGGAAGCCTCTATTGAAGACGTGGACTTGATGAAAGGCAGAAGAGACTGTGTCCCACAACATATCAGTAGTGTTGAACGGATTCTGACATCCGCTTAAAAATAAATAAAACTGGGCTGGAAACTTGCAACTGATAACCTATATACAAGCCAGGAAAAGTAAAATCATTGCTGCAAATTACAATAAAAAAGCCGAAATTTGAGAGGAGCTTGCTGAGTGGGGGAGACGGTGCTACTTACTTATCTACTACCCGCAACACAACATAACTTCAAATCGTATGGTGCAAGGTCCTTAACAGTGTTTTTTTAAGAAAAGTATCCTATAACAAACTTAATGATAAGATAACAAATGTAATAAGCAGAAAAAAATCTATCACGTAATCCTCCTAAAGATATATCATGATAGACACAACCAGGAAGGACACAATTATGACCGTGTTGGCCATAGCAACTGAGATGGGAAGAATGAACCTCTCACTCTTTCTGAGATACCCCCTGAAGACCCTGTGAAACACTGCAAAGTAAAGATCAGGTAAACATGATTTGACAAAAGGTACAGAGGGATAGATTGCCAAAAGGTTCTGAAAAAATCAATACTAGACGGGGTTAACGGACGATACCGGGGCCCACAAACCTTGTTGGGCTAATATGACCCATGAATATATTTACTAGACCCAACAACTCACATACTGTATGAGGGAAGCCTATACTTAATCCCAGTTCGCAAAGAGGAAAGCTTTATAAAGAGTGGATAGATAAGTGTTAACAAGGAAGTATCATGTCTCGAACAACTTGATCTCAGTAGTACTCCATGTGGGTATGTTTGAGGAGAACCCTCTGGGAACACAAGAATGTGCATAGATTACAGGAAACGGAAGATGTCTGTCTCATGAACATTTCAGGAGGATCGCAAAAAGCTTGATACTCAACCCACATGTATTAGCCATGACTAATAAGGCAAAAATAATTTTCTAAAGAGTTAGATCTCTAGCAAGGATATTACCAATTCCAGTGCAAGGAAGCCTTGAGATTCTACCTTATCATGGTCAAATTATAGCGACACCGGAAGGCCATTATGAGATTGTCAACCAGATTCCGTTGGTTTGAAAAATGCCCCCGAAGTGTTTTTCCATAATGAATGCGAAAATGTTGGATCCCCTGAAAAACCCATGTATTTTAGCCAGATTTCATGGAGAAATCCTCATCGCTATTGAAACATTTTGAGAACCAATGTTGTAGCTCTTTGAATAATGTCATTTGATAACGCAAGAGAGGCAAACTTAACTGCTAACCCATTCAAAATGTTGTAATTGGATGCAAGGATTAAGAAATTCTTTGGGAACATACTTACATCAGGGACGCATGATAAAAACCCCTGACCCTCGAAGAACCGGAGAGAAGATACAGAGAAGCACCTAACCACAGACGTAAAAGGATTGCGAATACCTTTGGTTCACTTTGTGCTTTTAATAACCAAAAGTTTACATTAAAAATGTTAACTCTGTATGTCTTGTTTTATGCTTCTCCTCTGACGGATTTAACTCGGTAAAGGTAAAACCAGATTAGAATTAAATGTCAGGCAGAATCGCGAGTTTGGCGCTATATAATATGATTGTTTACAAGGAAGATAACTCACCAGTAAGCCTATATTGAAATTAACCTGACTTTGAGTCAGAATTCGTGAGGTAAGTTATAACGCCCCGGGACGCTTATAAGGGTGGGTATTAGGGGGCCACATTAATTTTACAGAGGGTCTCTTCAAAACCAATGGTGAATGAATAATGCCCAACGAGGTTGGCTTTATGCCAGCCGCATAGATTAATACAGTAGCGAAACAAAATTACTCAACTATTAAAAAGAATGATTTTTGAGGTTTCTTAGGCTGGGCGATCAATGAAATTCTAATCTTATCGGGAAGGGTAGAACCTTTCCGGTGGTTACATAAAGCGAATCATGGCGACCCACATGGTTTTTTTCTATAGCGTCAGAGCAAACAAGTAAATAGGATGCCCTTTTGTTACGTGTGTGGTCCACTACGCATTTCACCATACTCGGTTACCAATTAGAATACTTTTTCGGGTTCGACAGATACGTTTGGGCAGAGTTTCATTGAGAGTAGTGCACTCCACCTGCAGGAAAACCGGAATAAACAAGCATAAAGCCATAGTTGAGTTTTCATTTGATCGGGATATATGTTAATACAGATTATATAAGCTGCAATTGGAAAGCAGCTCGTAACTTGGGAGTAAATGTATGAATAAGGTCTTTTCCAGTAAATACCGCCTTTCCCGCTCAATTCAAATCAAGATAAAGAATTTTACAGACTATAATCTAACCCCCAACTCGAGTAAATTTGAAAAAATCGTTCAGACAAAGGTCACACTTGTATAACTAGAGAATTGGGACGCAATATTTGAGAATTTTTTTGCTAGTATAATGAAAAGGATAGGTGCCTCCCCCTAAACCTTCTACCCATCACTCCACCTATTTCATGGTGAAGGTTTTTGTTCTAAAAATATAATCTACAGTGGTTATTGAATCGGGTCACCATGTTATCTCAGGAAACCGGAAAGATTTTATTCTATTTTATCCGCGGGCCAAGCGATGGATTTATACCGCCCTCCCTAAAACCACAGCCTTTTTCGTTACCATGTCCCTAAATATTTATAGACGACCTATAGACAAAGTTTGCAAGACTGGCTCAACGCGATGTGTTTTTTCGTTTGCTAAAGAGACGGCGAGAGAGGAAAGGGGGGGGGGACAATGAAAAAAATAGCAACCTAATACTTGAGTGATATGTTGAAACAGGAAAATCTTTAGCAAATCCAAATGAGACATGCAAGAAAGGGGCAAGATATACCTAGCATAATGGGTGGGCAGTTAGGGGTTATTTAGGCATTCCTAAGGAAAATAACAATTAATAAAAGGAAAGGAACAGAAATCGATAGGAAAATTATTTGTGAGGAGTTTTGTTTTATTAGAATACCATATTAATTTACCTCTAGTAAATATGTTAACAGTGGTATCTTTAGAGATATACAAATTATTTTAGTGGTTCTCAGAAATAAATATCAACTGACCTCAGTCCCTAACGCCCCGTCCATGGGGTCGTAAGGGTGCCATGGTAAGCATCACATACGAGGTGTCCCGTAATTGATCCACTGCCTCTATTTGTCTTCTCGAGCAATGCATACAAAGTGGTGGAAAAACCGCTGTCTCTGACCCATATTCTTTGATGTGATCATCCCAGGGAGCATTTTTCCTGCCTTACCGCTTCTTCTCAGTTTTACGCTTCGACTGGTTTCCCTGAAGTATCGTTTCGGAAAAGGGTAGTACATGACGTATTAATAATAGCAAAGAACAGAGTGTAATTCACTCCCAAAAACCTTTGAAAGAATTAAAAGAAGGTTTAATAGTGACAGGGGCGATTTGAAACCATGTGGGGAGAAGAAAAGATACCCCCTGATTATGAAGCAGATCCACAATTAAATAATTAGGGACTGTAGCTATGTTGTGTAGCTCCTATTAATCACTGATCTACATTTTTAGACTGCATGTGTTTAAATGATGTTACAATAGTATTAAAGTGGCGGTGGAATACATAACCTAAGTACTTAGAGAGAGACTGGTTCCTCTTGTTGACACATGGTTGGATGTCAGATCTATTACCCATGATAAGCCATAACCATGGAGCTGCAGAGTTTCGCGAGGCACCAATGGGCTTGGTTGACTTGAATGTGTGTCAATCTTATCGTGCCTCCAGAGAACTCGATAGTGAACGAGTGTGGTTATTCTTAATTCGAGACATCAGCTAATTCAAAAAGAAACCCCAAATATAAACCATAAGATTCGGCAAATAGGTCAATTCATCAAGTGAGTATTCCGCCAACAAGCGCAACTATAAAACTGTTTATTGTGAAATGATGAAAGAACACCAAGTACCTTCCATAGTGTTCCACTTCATAAACAGTATTGTTTTCAGTGGCAAGTGAAAATACAATTCCTCATAAACATTAGATAAGTAGTGACATTTATGGACAAGGATGTCCCTGCATATTAAGATTAATACTGTACATAAAACACACTTTCAATATTAAGTTTTTTCTACACATTCCTTACGCCAAAAGATTTTGCGGTTACTTAGTGAAATTAAAATTATGTAAGATTAAATATTATAACATTTAAACCCCCAGTACGTGTTGATTTAATTTGTCAATGATGAGTATAAAGGTGTTTATTTGAGTTTAGTTTCAGCATTTAACACTACATTTGCATTAGGCCCTAGACACGTGTAGCCCATATCAAAACATCACAACAATATATAGATATAAAAAGTGGATATAGTGCACTCGTGAAACTGAGGGAGTACCCGTTAGTCCCCTGAGATACTCATCACACAACCATTTTCAAGCATTTTATTAATGACCCTCAGGGCCTTATATTGCTGTGACCATCAAGGGTACAATCTTATATCTTCTTATTATAGTAACAATCAATTACCCATCCCGGATGATTTAATCCACCACATTTGTTACCTAAGAACGGAAACCTCGAGATTCTGACATTGTGAGCCCAGTTAAGAATTTCTTACCGGAACTAGATTCAAGTGGACCAACAACAGTAAAACCTAAAAAAAAGTTTGTAATGTGAACGGAGCTCCCCGAACATTGGAATTGAAAACCTGTATTGGGACTGGACAAGCTGAGGGGTTTCTTCATTTAAAACGCAAAATGAAACACGATTCATCGGGATTTATGTGTCCCGTAAAGTTGGCGCCTGAAATTGCAAGTCATCAAGTTGGTAGGTAAAGAAAAAATGTCAGTGACACACTGGTGAATGAACAGAGAGAAAGCCGAGTCGATTGAATCCCCTTAGTGGTATATTTTATGCACCCACATTGTGTTTTTCCTTTTATGCAATGTTTGGTTGCATAATGATGTCTTTCCTCTATTAGAATAATTAATAAATCAACTCTGTGATCGTTGACTGTAGTTGAATAATCCTATAGACCATAAGCCGTATAATTCAGTGACTCTTTGAGGAGGGGGCTATATACTTTTTCTGCTAGAACGTGATCGGAGGGGGCTCATCAGAGGGGGAAGGAGATTACACCTATGGTCTATTCTTTTAATGAGAAATTTCAATTATACTTAGTGTAATTTGATTATGTGATTGATATTCCACTATTAGTTTGGGTTTTGGTGAAATTTCTTATGATAACATAAAATTTACATAACTTATTCAAGATGAGGTGGTCGGCATCTTCGTCCACAAAATATCTAGATTCCCATTGTTATAAGGTTTCACTCCTGTGCGTCAGAACTGTCGTCCACTTATGTTTTTGGTTTGTAATTGTGGAGTGGTCATAATATATTACTATAAGAATATTTCTAGTTAGACCTGGTCTAACTAATCTAATCTGATTTTTTAGAGAGTATGCTGTCCGAAGACAGCCGTCGTCGAGTGTCAGGGGACAGACTCTAATATATTTTTCCACCATTTCACTCGTGAAAAAATCCGAAAATCACCCAGCTTTTTGAGCAATTCACCTGTTCAGATGTTCTATTCAGAAGGGATTAATTCTATGTGGCTTCTGGAATTCCCGATCACAAATCGATCGACAATAGCAATAACCGGCAGAGTCCTTGTACTGGAGTTAGCCCCTTACAGTATTTTAGCTCTAGTACAGTAGTTTGGAAGAGCCGCCTTGGATGGCGAATGCAGTTGAATGCACAGAGTAAGCCACGCAACTACTTTATTCTAACTTGAGACCTATTGTGTGACCGAATCCTTTAAAAATC
Organism: Oreohelix idahoensis; assembly: GCA_024509875.1. Classification (NCBI taxonomy): domain Eukaryota; kingdom Metazoa; phylum Mollusca; class Gastropoda; order Stylommatophora; family Oreohelicidae; genus Oreohelix; species Oreohelix idahoensis. The sequence continues at coordinate 99,069 of JAMPIV010009239.1, forward strand.
GCAACCAAGCTGGATAAACGGGTGCTCATGCTTCAGACTCAACACTGTTCGGAATGGCAAGAAGAAAAGTCACTATGGAAAACCTAGATCTACTGGTAGATATAAGTTACCAAAAAGTCTTCAGACTGGTAATTGGCTGCGGTAAAATGTGGAAGAAGCTCAGCACCAATAATAAAACTACAACAACAACATAACCTCTTGGCAAATTGCAAAAAGGACCAAGAACAACACGGAGAAGTAGGAACAGGGGAGACAGACGTTTAATAGGTAGAATGAAGTGAAGACATGGAATGACCATGCACAGATGGCACGAAGACATTGAAGACTTGAGGGTGCCTAGGTTTAGTGCGATGAGACCAGGCATCGGGGTTTTGAGTGATGAACCTTGCCATTAGGTATTTTAGTGATAGGCTGTGCTACTTAAAGAGCTTGAAGGTGCATAATGAGAGATGACACACGAATACAATGAACTCCTGACTTTTATAATCAGGGGTTGAATAAAACTGATCAAAAAATGAACTTCTGTCTTGGGAAATGGAATCGCTAACCGAACACTAATCGGGAAGTAACGAGCGCATCCGAATCACAGCCGTCAAGCAAGAGCCGTTATAAGTGGAGTCTGTTTTGATCGGTTATCCATGCAATGCAAAGAGAGGATTGCTATAGAGTGTTTGGGATTCATACCGTCAATGGGGCAAAGAACAGTTGAGACATGAATGAGATTGGATCTTAACCATCTGAGACTAAAAAAGGTAGCGGCGCAATCTATCGGATCTTTGTTTCCTCTTTCCCAGGGGCAGGGAATAGTGTACTCGTATTAGTGCTACTGATTTTTTTATAGCGGCGTTCTCAAGTACCGCACTTTGTTCTTTCATTTTCTGCTTTGTTTGTGGTCAAATATTTGAGTAAGGGTGCAATACATTTGTTGAACACTTCCTCTCTTTGGACACAACCCGTTAGTACCCGGTAAATAACTCTAGCTTGCGGTGAGCAACTTGAGATAAGAATTGTCGCCGGCGAGTTTTGAGAGATTTTGGAACCGCGTGATAAGACGACGCGTTTGTATACACAGAAGAGGCAGTTATTTAACGATAGGAAGGGTTATGTGCGTACAGTCAATAACGACATTTACCGAGATTACTGTGCTTGGGGTACACCTTATTTTGGGGCAGACATTGTGCGTGACTTTCATCACTGTTGTTGGGCTGACTTTTATAATGTAATTTTCCAAATAAAGAAAACAAATATGGTAACAGCTTAACTCCATGTTTGTACATGTGTGTCTACCGGATCGCCTGTAAGTATGTCACGACAAAGAGGCATCGGATCAGATATAAACAATATATGGAGCAGTGACCATTTATGAGCTTAATTTTTTCAAATGATCCGAATATTTTTGGATGTGTCAAGTATTCTCCACCCCGACACTTTAAGTAAGATTGGGAGGCGTTTTAATTTAAACCCCATAAAAGCAAACGTAAGGCGTGGGAAGATAGGAATATTAAGGGTTCCTGAACCAGTGTCGCGAGTCGTTATTTTTCACGTGTTGAAATTTTCCCGCTCGCCAATACAGCAATCATACCATCGGCCTAGATGAAGCTGATTGATTAACCGGTTTTGGATTAACCGGACCTTTTATGAAGAACCAAATTAAGACATTACATAAACAAGGACATCGTCTACCTTATAAATTAGGAACACCGGGAGACTAGGAAAACTGAGAAGGACAAAGAACCCGGATCCAAGAGGGAAATTGAAGTATAAATCTTAAAGATAATCATAACCCCCTCCAAGTACACGTACACAAAAGGAGCATACTCAGTGCCTTTTTATTATAAGACCCTTAGTACGTGAGCTAAAAAAGACCCCCCCCCCTGTTACCTAGATGTTGAAGTAAGTCAGAGTCTTGGCATTGATTGAATGGATCATTCCAACTTGTTATCATTACTTAACATCTGGAACTTAACTATATATATTACTGAATGCACATTATTTAGATGATAATACTGGCACCACCTTGTTATAATCCAGAACAGTAGGTGTAAATGTGAATAAATACATGTTTACAAGTTTACATAATTTGGAATCCTTTATTCATTTTCCTGGTCATTTAATAAGTGTACATTTGGATGATTATGAAATCAATAGCATTTCTGTGCAGCAAGGAACAGAAAACCAAAAATGTTATAACCAATAAAAAATTATATTCACACAACTATGCCTCGCATATCTGGGTATGTCCACCGTGTGCGTTGCAAACAAGCTTGCAGCGGCTCCGCATGGAATCGCTACAAGTCTTCGAAGGAAAAAGTATCCGGGAATCAAGTCCCAATCACGTGTTAAGAGAGAGCAGACTTTCGAAGCTGTTGCTAGATTACTGGAGAATCTTGCCGTGGATAGTATCTGCGTCCTCAAGCTTCGTCCTCAGATGTTTCTAATAGGGAACATTCCTGGTGTGGATGAGGTCAGCCATCAATCGTTACAATGTTCTTGCTGAGCTTGTGTTAAGGATATTGCTGGTAAGGCAGCTGATGTGCGCACAGGCGTTATACATAAATCTCAAAAAAGAAATACAGCTGGAGGAAGTGCTGCTAATTAATGGGATAATATTAGAACGACAGGACATCGCAATGCATCCAGTAATCCCCTTCAACTCGATAGTCACATCAAAGCTTTAACATATTCCACGGAAGACGATGAAATGAGCAAGCGAGTGAAAACATGAATCCTCCCCCAAGATTTTAATACGTGAGCCCATCACCTCCAATCGGTTTGTCTGCGTGAAACGGAACTACAGCAATGCAGCCTAAGCGATTCTCTCACAAGCCAATCGCCATGATTCCGCATTACGTTCCATCATGCAAGAGATTAATATTGTAATCTGCTCTCGCGTATGTGATATAGGACAAGCCATACCCACTGGCAGTCTAGGTTCTCCATTCTTGACATGTTGCGGCTTTCGCCGCATTCTAGTGCAGCTGGCTAGACAGTTTGTCTGTGGTATTATCGAAAGGTTGAGACCCAAAATAAAGGTACGTCTTACATTAAGGCCTGCATCTCTGGTCGTCAGTATACTAGGTCATTGCGAAGAATCATTGCCTCACGTCTACTCCAGCTATGTGCGGCTTGCTGTTTGACTTGCCGAGAAAACGATTTCCCTTATGTGACTCAGAACTAATAGTAATACGATCTTTTGCACTGTCTGGGGTAGTTATACTCGTGGTTGAGCCACTCGCATGTAAAGTCTATCCCGGCACTGAAGAAGGTTTCCCGGTTAACGTTTCATTGAGATGGGGAAAATAGTGGCTGTTGCTTTGCAAATTCTATCCTTAACAGAAAATGGCCGTGTGCGAGCACTCAATCACGGTCTCCCAACAGACCAATCTCGTTGATGGCGTCGTTTTTCAGATAGTTCGTGGCATTTAAAGCACAGGACTGGTGTATTTGTTACTCAACGCCTTTTTATAAACGATATACTGCCACAACGAGCTTCACTTTGTTCAGTTTGCCAGACGTGTGGAAATCGTGTTTTCCACTGTAACTTTCATATGTTTTGTCCCAGTGTTAGTCTAGTACACAACTCCTGGGTGTTAGGAATCATGGCACTTTCCCTATTCCTGCAGCATTTTCGCATATCAGAACTCTTTCTTACACGGGAAAATCCAATTCCCACCGAATGCTTCCTTTTTTTCCAGCTTCTCGGCAGCATTTATTAATGTGGAGAAGCGAGTTTTACACTTGTCTTCTAGAATATTATATGATTAAATGAACCAGGTGAAAAAGTTTAAATGTGTGAAAATTTGCTGACAGGAGATTGTCAAAGTCATTTGAAACTAGGCAACCTCACGTATAAGAATAGATAAATTTCTTGGAATCTACCATAACTGCACGGAGCAGGGAGATGCTATTAGTTGATAATTTGCGTAAAAGAGAACTAAAGAACGCAGAAAGTAGATTCCATGTTCCCTTATGGAAACAGGGAGGGAAAGAGTGAAAGAAAATGAGGTACATATTCTAAGAATGATATAATACTTATACAACGTAATCAAAAAAGCTAGTGTAAATGGGCCCCTAATAAATACTATATTCACTTCAAAATTAATGTAAGTATATAGAAGTCTTTTAACTGTCAACGGTAGGATTGAGCTCTGGCCCATTGGTTCTTGACAATCGTAAAGATGGTCATAAATTGCGTTGTTTTTACATTGATTACACTATGCAACAGCTTGAATGTACCATAAAGCCCGCTCTATATTTTTTGCCATAAAACTGTCCCCCGTTATGTATTACTAGTCCCAAAAACCCTTTTAAAAATGCAATCGAAATTAAGATGTAACAGCTGTCTTTGCCATGATCTGAACACTGCCCTTTAAGTGATTTTCCTTGCGGTAAATTATATATCTAGCACTTCTTCAGTTTCTGTTCATTATATCCTGCTTGTTCTTTCCCTCCAGTTTTGAGCGAGTCTGCTTTTGAATTAATTCTTATAATTATCCTGCCGAAGTGAATTTATTGCTGTGGGAAACTGAGAGAAGAGTTTTTATTCCTCTCCAATTATATTGCATCTATGCCCAGAGAACGTCCCTGCTTAGGAGTGCATAATATTGACAATTATTCCTTTTCAGTCCACTCTGGTTGGTAGGTAGGAACCCGTGAATTCCTGACTGATGTTAGCAAATTATGTTGGATATTAAATAGGTTAGTGTCTCGATCTCTGGGGTTCTGTTCTTAAATAGTATCTGTTCATTTAATTAATTGTATCAATGAACCAGGTGATTCTTAATTCCACCTTACAGTTTAAACCCTTTGATTGCTGTGGGAGTATTTATCTTCATTTTTTGTGGCGTTATTGTCTGGGGAGTAGTATTATCATCTCAATCAATTTCTCTATCAGCCTCAGAACAATCTACTGTGTGACTCTGGTGGCGCATTTAATTCAGAGTTTTCTGTCTCTGAAAATGCTCTCTGCACACTCCCTTTGGTTTTCCTGTCCCTCTACTGTCGTATGAGACATTTTCACGTGATTTATCTCTTACAATGTGGAATTATTTGGCACGATCCGTTGTCCACTGATGATTTTATGTTATTTATGTTTTTATATAGTGCTTGAGGTTCATTACTCTCTCAGTCTATTAGTGCCTCTTCTCCGGTCCTTGCAAGGTCGAGCCCAAAAATTGTCCTTTCTGGTTTGCACGGGTTCTGGTAACGGATTTCGTTCCTTTTCCAGCTTTGTCGATTTAACGGGTCACTATATATTGCCTTTAGACACCTGGAAACATTATTGCTTCTGTCTTTTCTTTCTTTTCATTTCCTTTTCCCTCTTCGCTAGTGGAGTTAGGCGTAGTCAGATCTGAGTATTCACATCTTGGCTCATTTTCTTTCCTGAGAAATCACCAAGACATGTACTGTGCTGGCATCCTTGTAATGTTGAGATGGTTTGTCTTTATCTCTGAAGATCAGACATGCATCAGGGGTGTTCTCTGTTCTTTTTTCACTGCTTATTGAGAAATGCTCATATTCTATTCTCTTTACAGTTCGACCACAAAGCTTTTCCTGGTGAGTGGGAATTCCTTCATTTCGTGTTTGTGTAATCCTTTTTTCTGTTTTGATTTGCAAACTGTGTCCCGACACTTCTAGTTTCACTTTAGTCTTAGTGATGCAACTCTTAACTACTTAACTAGGGTAAGATACACTAGTTCCCGAATTTTCTGCGAGCTCTTTCGTCTATACTTTTCGACGTCTTTATGCAATTGTCCTCCATCTCTGCCATTGATCATATAATGTGATCTGATCTGGTTTCTGTCAATCGTTCACTTATGCGTGGTAGAGTCCCAATGTTAACTTGATGCACTTCCTTCCTTGTGAGGAAAAAGTGGCTGCCACCAAGGTACAATGTTGTTAAACGGCAGGAAGCTTATTAAAATGTGTCCCCATTCTCATGATGCTGGTGCCAGCTCGCAGCCTGCATTTTTCCCCAGTAACTCTTTCGTTTTTATTATTTAAATGAGTGCTCTTCCACATTTCTGCGCAAGATGTGAGTTCCATCTGCCATTGTACTATAATTGTTTAATGTTAGTCACAACGGCTGATCCACACCGTTTGCTCAGTCACTTTTTCGAATTGACGGTAAATTAGCAACAGCAAATGCGATTGATTTTGGCCGTTGCCCCTAAAACGCCACTAGGGCGTGAGATGGAAATACATATTGGCAAGTGAAAAATCCTAAGCTCTCTGATCCGGCCTAAATGGGGCAGACCCACTCAGGCGGTAAATGGTGGCCACGTGACTGTCTTATGAGTACAGGTCGGTAGGCTAATTAAGAGACTGGAAGTATAAAGAATTACTATAAAATATATCGGTAACCAGGTGCTGCTGTAAATCCATTTTCAAGTTTTGTACCTGTTGATAGAATACTCGCTCCTAGATTCTCATCATATCGTCTGTCGTTTGTTGGATGCATATACAGTGGTGATTTGGGTGTTTGGTGATATTTCCCTCGCTTCAGTCTTGTTTTCATCAGTCCCTGTTGTGTGACTGGTTTATCATATCCTAGTAATAGTACCATTCCATTCCCTTAGCTAGGATTATATGGAGCTTATCATCCTTACAGTGGTGTTGTATACCATACCTCTCTACCAAATCAGGAAAAGAAACTAGTATTACCCCTGAACGTTTTTTTGGTTTATAATTCTCCCGTCCACCGTTGTCGCATCTTGCTCATCAACAATAATTTCCCCTAGGAGGATTATGTAATTTATGTATTTTCCTCATCCTTCTGCTGTGAATTGTCTTCTCATTATTCCTCTCTATCCGGAGTTCGCTCGTATTACAATGGTATGTTTTTCCGGACAGTGCCAAAATCCATATTTCTTGGTTTCGTGTTTTGCGGTCAGGATTGCCTGTTTCATGCCATAATGGCGTTCCACGTATCACGCGATTCACAACCATTATTCTCTGGGGCAATCATGTACAGTGACCTAGATAGCCCGGATGTTCCTCCCGAGCTAAAGCCTAGTTTATTCCATTGTGTTTTCTTTGAGTATGCCTGTGTAGACCGTAACAGTGTCTACTTTTACATGAGAGACTGGGTGGGTCGCCCTGTCTAAAAAATACCACACAATCTTCTTGTGAGGAGACCATGGGTACCAGCTTTTGTGAGGTTCTGACCATTAGCCCACGCAGACCATCCACTTGAGTTTGATATCCAACCAGGAGTATTACAAAAACTCTACTCCCTATCTGCAAGAAAGCTATGGGTGGATTGTTAGGGTAACCAGCAAACTCTGGCCATGACCTGCAAGAAAAAAGGTATGGGTATCCATTATTCAAATCTTAAACCTAATGTAATATTATCTGGTGTGAAAATATTATCATTTTAAAATAACGGAGAGCTTCCAAACTTTTCAGGATCAGTGGTAATAACATAAAATGGAAACATTAAGTGAATTTTTATTGTAACACTTTATTTTATCAAACAGTGGAGATTGAAAGTGTAAAACCTAATTAATATTCTGTACGTGGTCGACCTTATCATTTAAATGTAAATGGTAAAGTCTAGAAGCTATTCCAATTTTTAAATGTAAAGTAAAGTTTTACATCCGAGGAATGTAAAATTTGAATTCTCATTCGAGGGTAAATTCTGAGACATGCGGAATGGGTATGAATAAAGAGGGGCAGCACAGAACTCTGTGTTAGACAACGCACATACTGGCAGAATGAAAATAACGGTTTCGGATTTCTATATTTCTATTCAAAACCGAATTCTTGGGAGGTACCATGAATAGGCTAAAAAATATGACTAACATCTGTGAACAAGAAGGTGACAACCGTGGCCATAAGATCGTTAAGACGAAGGACTCATGTGTAATGTAATGTATTCTCAAACCAGGTAACCATCATGAAACCGTAGTTTTTTATACAACAATATCACAAGTCTTCCGAGGAGGTAAAAACAAATTGGTAGTAGTCGAGAACCGCATCGTACTAGACAAGGCAAAAGATAAGAGTGGTCATAGAGTTATTCGGATTACACACGGTCCAAGGCTAAAGCGATGTATAGGGGGAAGAAGCTAAAGAGGCGGAGAGAGAGAGAGAGAGAGAATATACGACAATCATCACCGCAACTTTGATGCAACGATATTCTACATAGCTTCATAAATCATGTACAATTACTACATTCACAATCACACTAAAATATCAAGGACTATGAGAGGAAATCTTGGAAAGCCTGCAGCTAAAAAAAAGTAGATAAATAAAAAGAGCAAGTGGTAAGGCTCTCACAACCGCAGACTATCTGAAGCGACTCAATAAAAGGTTTCATGAAGCATTTAAGCCCAGCAACCGTTATCTTATGAGTAACTAAAGTCCTGTAGAAATCTACCCACTTGCGCAGGAGTGCTGATGTGCGCCAATCTTAAGACATTAAAAAATGTGAAAGACGAACAAAGCCAATTAATACTTTGTAAACTTGTTGTATAACCCAATTAGTCCCCGAGGTGAGGGGGTGAGGAGGGGTCTTCATGATAGATTACAAAGTATGATATGGAACTAACCGCTATTTCAAGAACTTTTTCTGCTCCACGAGTTAAGGACGACAAGATAAAAGGATACATAGAGTACAGGCAATCTCATCGTGGTAAAAAAACTAAATTGAGCTACAGAGAAGACCACTGTATGAGAGAGCATCTTGAATGATGTGGGGCATTGGTTTCCTACTAAGGGGATACTCAACTGCAGATTTATTTGTGTTCCATACTTTCACAAAATTTCTAAAAAGGAAAAATATGAAAAGAATAAAAATTGAAACATGTTTGAGAATCCAATTAGTGTCTCACCCTCGAGAGCCAGCTCCGTACGTGAGGAATGTATTGGGGCATCAAGTACAGCCAATCAAGTCGAGCTGAAATGAACCTAAAGACTTTGGCCAGGCCCTAGCGCGAACTACCCATCGAGCAAGACCTACAGTACATTGCCCTATGCAGAGTCAGAGGATGGTGCAGAATGACGGAGGAACCAAGTTCCAAAGACGCACCACAAGCAATCATAGATCCACGCAACATAGCGACATATGGAATGTAGAGAGCCCTATAACTGCTTTGTGATAAACGGAAAGCGTTAAGGCACATCTGCCCAGTGACGATGAAAATAACCCCGGCAGGCGCAGAAGCTGGGTCACCATCGTGCCCTCGGAGAAAGGGCCCAGAAACCCCTGTACTGGGAACTGGGGGTCCTACTTTCATCAATGGTGCCGTCCCGTGGATGCCAGGAGGACATGAGAATAGAGAGATACTGTCCATCGACAAAGAAAAGAACCATTTAAAATAATCACTGGAATTGCCAGAAGGCGTCCAATATGTAATAAAAAAAAGACGGCTACAAGAGCAAAAAATTATAGCTCGAAAATAAACTTAATGAAGAGCAAGTAAAATGTATGTTGCTTATTGGCAAGAATACACCAGCCTCAACAAAAACATAGCCTTTCAAAGATCAGGGAGGTCTACCAAGCTACCGATCTGACCGCAATAGACAGTCGCGAGAAGGGTGGAATACTGACCGCTCGTGAGGTAGATAACAAATCAGTGCATGTCAGCTTGAAACGAAGATATGGATGGCGAGAATAACCAGATGCATTCAGCTTCAGGACAATAAGGTGTCAAGATCTGCCACTTGCTTCATACTACTCTACGAGTCCGGAACGGACCGGCCTCACTTGGGCACTAAATACATTTCCCAGCAAAGAAAAGAAGCAGAATGTATTTGCGGAGAAGACTTGATAAACCAGCCCACTCACAAAGTAGCTTGCAATAGATGATCACATAGGAGCAGGAGAGGTGAAGCTGAAAAACTGGCAGGGACTACAAATGGGCTTAGTCCTGATTAGTCAATCTCAGCCAAATCGAACTCCACAACCCAACATAACATTCTACGAGGGATATCATTGGGGGGGCATCATGCCACCCAGCCCAATACATATCCAGATATCCCTATATGAAATTCCCACTCACCCGCCTGGGAGTGGATGATAAACGACCACAAGGCGTTAAGGGAAACAAACTTGGAGCGATCGAACCCACCGGCCAGTCCCTTACTAATTGTGGGATAAAAAAATTTTTTGAAGTGTTCCACCCCCCACACTCTAACCACCCCTTGAGTCGGCAATGACAGCAAATTCGACTCGTCGCTATGTGGAACTACAAGAAGGCAGAATGCCTGGTACAGAATTTACCACACCGTACTAGTGTAGAGTAACTGGCGTAGAGTATCTACTGTTAACATACGACTCAATAAGCTAGTTGATGAATACGAGCAGATGCATATACAGGGTGCTCGTGAAACAACTAATACCTAGACGGGGCCGTACACTAACAAACCATATTGAATAGTAAACTAGAGCAAACTGGCACACGTACGTTGAGGAATACCATCATACGAAAGCAGCAATGTTATCCATTCCTCCAGTGACCAAGAACAGGCCACCATAACTACCGAGCAAGCTTCGGCCAATATTCCAAAGGACAATTCAGGGTGTCCAGTGCGAAAAAAAAGCTTGAAAGGTGAAAAACAGAGTCCTGAACTTCGAAAGAGATACGAGAGGAAACTGTGTGAAGTGCTGAGTAAAAAACAACTGAACATATGAAGTTACAAGAAAACTCAAGATTGTGTCTCATAACAAAGACATGGAAAAGCATACCTCAAGGGGAAAACAGGCACAGAATCACTTATGCAAGGACTCCCTTTGCTTAAATGACAACAACATCGCAGTCTTATCCCAAGAAGCAACAGGAACTCTGAAAACAACCAATAATGCTAGTAACGAACGAATGAGAAACCGATACCTTAGTTATGAATTATCTTCCAATCAAATTCATGAAGAAGATGAGAACTTAGCAAGATCAAATTGAAAATGAAAAGTTCCCAGGGGATAATTGAGGTCCATTAAAGGTTAAGAACATGGAACCGCAGGCACATAATAAAAGCTGCTGCAATCTTCAATTTGCTGTTGGAATCTACATGGCAGGTTCCAACAGACCTGGAGGAAGCATTCGAAGATGACCATAACTCCTAAAACGCAGAAAAGACAAGCTTCACACAGGCCTCCAGCTTACAGACCGTAACAGACCTTACAAGCTGCCTCTGCAAAACAAAAGGAACAATTCATCAACCTCATGTCTACAGTGGTTACTATGAAAGTGAAAAAACCGTTCAGATTAATCACACACAGCAGGCAGCCTTTGTAGGCATGTGTATATGGTCTCCACCGAGAATTTCAGCAACTTACCTTTCCCAAAGAAGTGAGTTGCTGTTCCAAGAATAAGAAAAACTTGGTAAATACTTAAATTACTAGAGCATGGATAGATCTTAAGAAAGGCATTTCCGCACAAGGTTTGGAAAAGGGAAGTGCTTCTGAAGAACCTAGAGAAGATTGTGTAGAGTGAATGGTAAGAGGTTACAAAATGTGGGTGAACAGCATACTTGCGTAACAGAAGAGGCCTCGAGTATCAACCTAGCATAGGGCACACCCCCGTGGGGGGTCAAGAGTAAAAAAAATTCTAAACTGGCGTCGATGGCGGTCCCTCGAGAGAGGAGTCTATATAGCTGTTACACTCGCCACACTTATTGCCTAGTGCCTATCATCAAACGACCCTGGTTGCGTGAAACTAGCGCAATCATTGGCAATGAAAGTTAGGGAGATGTATCGCTGATGACTGCTGGCGATAACTATGGATTGCACAGAGTGAAGCTGAGTGGCAACATATGGCCGACAAACATGTCTTCACTGACAATAGAGCTATAGTAAGCCGTTTAACCTCATGGCAAATAGATAGTGTAGTCAGCATCAACACAGACAAGACTGGCAGCCACTACGCTCTTCACCCTCTCTCACACCAAACAAAAAGGCTGGGTGTCATGCAAGATAAACCAAGAGCTCCTGAGAAGAAGTAATAAACAACGCCACCTATCTCGAGTAGTTACATTCGATGATAGTCCTGACATGGAAGCAAGCACATCAACAAGGCAGCAACAAAAGGCCACGGAGAAGCTAGCCATACCTTGAGAAAAACTAAGTTGTGAACCTACATGAGGTTAGCCAGCGGGAAAAGTACGATTATAAAGTTATACCCATGGCAGGAGCATAACGCATACCACACGCCCTTTGAATTAGGGATCAGGTCTGCGTGGTTGAGTACCATCCAGCATCAAATCACCACTATTAATCAAGAGCTAGATATAAGGTGCACAAACCAGGCGGGCTTAGCTGTCACATCACGGTGGGGCACATAAAATCAACTAGTTTGGCTTCTATAGTGTGGAGATCCCCATGATAAATTGGGAGGATAACAAGCAGTCTGTAGGAAGAACGCATTCATACTACCGAAATTGCTAACGAACAATTGGCAGATATAGTTCCCTCTGGTTTATTCCGTAGCCTATCCCAATGAATGGGTGGACATAATTCCTAAAGACCTGGTCCAACTGGGTGGCGACTGAAAAAGAAGCAGCGCTTTATTCCACATCCAGCCAAACGAGTTCGTAGACAAACCTCAGACCTGCCTGAAGGTTAACAGCCCCCTAAATTCTGTGCCAGAAGAACCAAACCCCTAAGGTTAGAGGAAGGAGTCATCGACTACCAGTACACAGCATCCAACACAAAATGAAAGAATTAATCGACAGGGATGAACAAAACACGTGCAACGTTAAGATACAACCGCCCCACCTATCCCATTGACTTTACTGTACACGACTCGCGAAACCTTCGCACCAACCCCACAAAGGGAGTACCTCAGTGGTCCTAGTAATACACTTGATGGGTCAGCACAGAGAATGCAGTAAAGAATGGAGGAGCATTGGAGTGTGTACAAAGAGATACACCAAAACAACACTAGGGATACTGTCATAGAGTAACAACGGGGAAATTCTGTAACAAAACTAATGATACAGTAAGTCCAGGCAATCAAGGTATTGGTGGCCAACGTTCTCGAGAAACTACGTGGAAACACCAATCTCTCGGAGTCCACAGCTCCTGTAGTATTCCTGACAGATGGCAAAAGATCAGCACGTCTACAAGCACTTCAGGATCCATACATAAGTATGCCTGGCCCATACAAGCACCTTGACATTCTGAACTGTGGCAACCCAGAGCGCTAGGGTCACCATGCAGTGGATTTACCGTCTCATTGTGGGGAATACCAGGGAAACCGACAGACTAGAGAGAGTTAAGAGAGGGCAGACGGACTGGCTAAAGAAGGTGCTGAGCAGACGAAGACAACCGGGACTTGACCATGTTATACGTGACCATCAGAAAGATAAAACAAGATGTTCAAATTCTATCAGAAAGCCACCAACACAACGCAGATGACTACCAAGCTATGAACTCAGATCAGAAACAAATTAGTCATTCTGCGCACGCCTGAGCAGAGAAACAGGACAACAGTTACCGCTCCCCTCCGCAGCCACATGTATACAAAATTCCAAGATTGGCAATTCATGCCTTGTAGTGTACATAGTGGACAGGAGCACCCCAAGGGACTGTGCATGATGAGCATCTGTGACTTCAAAGATATGCCCCGAAATATGATATGTGTTATATGAGATGGCTTAAACCCCACTGGCCCAGAGAGAGAAACAACACTGGAAGCAAAACTTTATGGACCTCTGTTATGAATCTCCAAAAAGACAGTGAAGTTGTATTGTAGACAAGAATGATTATTCATTACAATTGATAGACCATAAATATCAAGCGATACGAGATAAGAAGAATGAAAAAGAATCCTATTATAAAAAATCCCAGCTTTTTTCTGTCACGTGAGCCATAACGCTAAGGGTTCAACCTTTTGGTTGAAAGTTTAGCCATCTAATTTATTGTTTTCTTAATAATGGTAAATCTCTTCTCATCCGAAATATAGTAACACTTACCAAAGGAATGATATGGTCGAAAATTACGGTGCACGATTTCTTTTTTTCATATTTGTACACAATTATATTGGTTTCTCCTTATATCGTTTGTATTTTTTTTCCTTTATAAAAAGTACTTAAAAATTATATTAAATGATATAATAAAAATATGTACAACATACTACATTTAAATTGATAATATTTATTTAGACTGAAGATGCGGAATCCATGATTTAAGTTGTTCCAGATTAAAACAACAAAAAATCAAGATGCACTCTCTTCTTGACTTTTAACATGGAGATGTTAAAAACAAATAAATTTTTGGTTTTTTACTACTTTTGAATGAGAAACAATTGCCGTTAGGTATTGGTGCTTTTGAATTTAATTCCTGTCTTCTGAAGGGCTTTTATACTAGTCTAAATATAAAAGAAAATAACCTCAATAAGGAAGTGAGTTTTTATCAAGTAGTTCCTTTGTAGGGAAACACCTCAATGCTACTTTTTTGTTTTCTCTGGACGAAGGACGTCAGATGTCACAAGGGGGAAACTATTGTGTACACGACAAGAATGTGAGCACAGCTCACAGTAGAACTTTCTAAACACACGCGTGTGTTTTCAAAATCTGCTGAAGATATGCCCTTGTCCAAATTGAGAACACTGTCTGTGTCGTCTGTACAAGATTACGCGACGCCGTTCTTCAAAATAGAACAGTGAACGAATGGCTTTAAAAAAAAAAAAGTGTTAAAAAGTATGGCACAGAGTATGGCTCTTAAAGAATATGAGCTTTACATGGTGACAGTTTAAACATAAAGCTGGTTTTCTCTATTTATTAGAACTCATCATTACACGGTTTACTTTGAGCTTCGAAACTCAGTGACTCGTTTTACACGTTTTTCTGGTATAAAAACTTGTGAGATAGCATGAGGAGATTGTGAAGATCTGTCATTTCAGTTTTGTGAAGAAATTCGTCATAGAAAATAAATGAGTAATTCTTGCGTGAATGCGCTAACCTACTAATCTGGTAAAAGTTGTTATGAACTTGTTATGCACGATTTTATTGTTGAGAGCTTAGATAAATTAGGTCGTTGAAACATTAGATTTTCATATGTTTTACGTCGCGTAATGCAGCATGGGAAGAGAACTAGAATTAACAATGTCATGGACGTTTTAATTTTTTATTTTCCGTTATCTGACCATTCCTTTCTCGTGGGATTTGTAAAGACAACTGATTATTTTTAACAATTAGTTGTAGTGAGTGTATTCAAAAGATGGACTCCTGCATTGAGGGTAAGTGATTACTATTGTGTTGTATAAATAACGAGATATTGTATACGGTACGTTTATTTAATATTTAAACATTAAAAAATAAATTAGTTGTAAGTTGCAATGTATTCTCAACCAGTGTTCCGCGGAAACAGTTAGGTTACACAATTTCGTAGCCTTCTTCAGGGGTTCCGTGAGAAATCTACAGTTTCAGTAACTATCCGGAAAAAAGGCTCAAGAAGCGAGCTGATTAGAAAATTGAGCTAACTGCTATAAAAATGAAAATCACTTTACTGTTTGAAAACTAAAATTACCTGAGAGCTTGTATAATACATAATTAGTAGACATGGTGGGAAAGTAGAGTCTTGAAATTGTGATTGACTGATCATTAATTCGTAGTTTATTTTCCACTAGAATACTAATTAGTAAGCGCGTGGTGATATAAATGGGCACCCCCGGTGTTTATTCCTTGTTTTACAAGAACTCATTACAGTTACACGATTTAACACTGTAGCTTGAACGATTGGAGGGACTCCGCTTCACACCGAGTTTCGGGGAAAAACTCGCAAGATAGCCTTTAAGAATACTTGAGCCTGAGAAGTTGTAGTGAAAAGAAGCCTCGAACAATAATTGTGGTAACTTCATGTTGTGAAAGGCCTTCTAACCAGAATCCTGGCATTAGTTGAACTGCTACGCAAGAGCTGTGTTAAATTAGGTGTGTTGAATACAATTGAGACTTGTCGGATTGTTTTACGCGCTCACTGCAAAGCAAGGGAAGAGACCTAAATTAACAAAGTCGATGGACGTGTTAATTATTTTTTTACTTCAATCTGTAACCTAAATTTTCGTCGTTGGATCGTGTAAGAGTAACTGTTTTGGTTAGAATTCTGCAAATTTGGTTTAGTGAGATGATTCAAAAGAAAAGGACTCCTGCAGTAGAGGTAAGTGCGTAAATATGGACGTTTATAAATAACAAGATATTTAGTACTGTATGTTTGTTTAGACACCATATAAATAACATCATTACATTATAAGTCAGGTAAATGCATACATCTTATTATTCCCCGGTGGTAGGGGGTCTCTTTTGAAAGTAAGGAACAAATAATTTAACTGTGCTGCTTACCCTCAACAACTAACAAGTGCGACACATATAGTGTAATAGGTTGGTGCGTGCACGTTCGAATGTCTAGAAATTTTCTATAGAAACCAATTTGTTGCAATGAGCATGTGTGTAAGTTAATCTTTGGAAAAATAACTATCCAATAAGTGGTGACCATAGCACTTCATGGGTGATGAATATGCTGCCGTAGGGAAGCAACGGGTTAATGAATGATGGGGTAAGCAATCTAAATGCCTGGCAAATGTTATTTTTCAACGTCTTAGGGGGGGGGGGATGTGCAGGTGGGAGGTAGAGGGGGGGCAATGAGAGAGACATAAAGAAAGAATGAAGCCTACTCTGGTATTATCCCTCATCGGTAGCGTAAGAGACAACTAGATTATGAGAAACATTGTGCGCAAAATGCGGTTATGGGAGTATCATACATACAAATTACAACGCGGACAAAAACCAATTTAGCTCGTGATAAAACTATTAGACCTCGTTAGGGCAAGGCGAATATTTTGTCTTTGATTTTTTTTGCCGTTGTCTCTGTTTAGACCTATCAACAGTAAGAGGCTGGCAACGCTGCACTTTTTTATCTTGAACAATGTCGTGATCTATTATTTATAACGATTTTTGTTTTTTATATTACATTTTATTTATTATAAAATTACGTATATTTTGTTGATTTGGTCTTATAGTTGAATATAATTAAGCTCGATGTCATAGTTACGTATTTTAAGTGGTATAGCACTTTGTGGAATACCTATAAACGTGAATTTCTGTGTAATTCTATATGGTGATGCCTAAACTAATTATACAACCTGAAATGTTATTGAAAATGAACATATATTAATTGCTTTTTCGTGGGATTACATTTATGGGGTATTATTATCGTTCAAAGTGCGAGACCTTCCTTGGGTACTCCTTTTTTCTGGGGTATGATTTCTATTTATTTTTTTTTTTTAGTTTTTTTATAGAAATTGCTAACGTTTTCGAGTGAAACGTAATATGGGGATGATTTTTAGCATTTTTTTTTTTTTTTCCGTATGTTTCGATATTACTTACTGTGACAAATAGGTCTTTTATATTGGATTCATTATATATGTTCCTTGCTCGTGGATATGTCCTCATTGTCTCTACTCATTTTATATAAGCTCATTTACTTGTTGACCCTGTATCTATGGAACTACGAATGGTCGTAAGTCTTTTATTTTTTCTCAACATAGGTATAAGATCTTTCGAGGGTGCATGACACTATGCGCCTTTTATTATAGCGTGTATACGGTGCTTAGATTCAATTAGCTTTTATTTTATTTACGCTTAACTCTTTCCTGGCTCATTTTAAAGCATATCCGAGGATGGTCGCGAATCCTCTAGTGAAGGTTCCTTTTCATTTTCTTATTTTTCTAGATTTTAATATTTGAAACTTTTTTATTTCTTACCTTTTTTACTGAGTTGAATTTTATTTTGCATAGGGACAATCTTTAAGGGCATTTTGAGTTGCCATTACTGTTTTACAATTTGAAGTGAAGAAGTTCAACTGCTTATATCTACTCTTATAAGTGACAGCGATTGAGACCCCTAATATTTGCATTATTATAATTTATGTAGTAATTCAATCTTTTTTAAAACGTAGCATTCCGTTCTCTAATTCTCTTTCTGCCTTTTTATATTTGAACGACCATTACTTATTTTTAAGAGGTAAGGTCTTATCACCTCAGGTCGCATATCCAAAACGTCAGACTATAACTTTTTAGGTTAGTTCAACCTTTTGTTACATTCTCATAGGATATGAATAGCAGGGCTAATGATTAGGGGTTACATATCCCATGTCTTGTCATGTTATACTTATTGTGCTATTTTTTTAAGTGAGTACAGACCTATAGTTACAATTTTATGAAGTGAAGGTCGGACGCACCTACATGCCACATACCATTTCCAATAGTCAGTTATTAGATACGGAAGTTCTTTTTAGATCCTTATGTTAGTATTTTATTTTTTTTTTTAAGCTAGTGTTCGGGTTTATTCTGTTAGGCTTGTACACCTAGTTGTGCAGTCCTGCATAGTCAAACTTTACCATACTGCTAGCTTTAATGTGTTATGTGGCTAGCTCAGTGCATATTATTTATATTTTTGCTATTTATTTTATAATGACGGCTTTTTAGCACTTACTGTTTAACGCTTATGTGTCTTTAATTCCCAAGAATTTATTTAATGATCCGAAGGAGCATATCACATCAGGGTGGCTAAGTTTTCTTTTTTCTTATTTTTACGATAGATGCTATGCTTTTTCTCTTTTAATGGTGGTGCTATGTCTTAATAGTTGCATTTATGACTGATCTTTTTTTTCTTCTATGCGCAATTCTGTCATAATCTAACTGTTTAAGTAATAATACACCTCAGTCGCTCCATTAACTTTTAGCTCAGTTATGGAAAGTCAATTTTAGTGTTTAAACTTTGATTTGAATTTTACAACAAGCTGTATATTTTTTTTATTTTTCTTTAAGGTGCAGACTAAAGTGTTTTCTGTTTTTTTTATTCATTTTCGGGACTATTAGTTTTTTGTTTTTTAATGGTTTATTGTTTTTTTTGTTTCTTTTTATTTTTGTTTTTACCTCGTAAATACTTATTTTTTGTATAACTATACATCTCGAGCACTTTTCTTACTCTCTTTTCCTTTTTTAGTTTATTTTCCTGCCAAAGTGTAATGCTTTTTAATAGTATTTTATATGGCCTATCTTCTCGGCTGATGTCACGGTTGCATCCCCTCTTTGGGGGGAGGCTCTCCAGAGCCCTGGTCCAACAATGGCCAAAACACACAAAGTAAAATCTAATGTGTGTCTTTCAAAGGGTGTCTACCTTCGCACAAGATTACTCTTTTCAGCAGAGATGGGAGGGTATGAGGATGCCTAATAATACCTGAGGTAGTCCTTCAAAAATATTTCAGAAGTCAAGAACATGCTGAATTAATATCTTAGCAATGTTAACTTTGTATCTGCCTGTCGTCACATTTAAGAGTATATATAATTTTAATTGAGCTCGAGACAAGCCCCCGGCTGATTTTAACAAAAATTCTTCTTATGGCTCTATATAATATATATTAAAGAGACGTATCACATTATATACGTGTGCGCGTTATCTTCTACAAGTAAATCTAAATAAACTATGAATTTGTTAAAACAACATTATACAAATTTAATGATCAATATCCTTTTTGAAAAAAAATGTATATAAATTAAGAGCTGGGTGAGTATATAAAAATGGTAGTGACTTCGCTTAGAAAAAGATGTCGCTTGTTAAAGAACGTAATTTTGAAAAGAAAAACAAATTATACTTTCTTCCTTGTCTATCGGGTTAATTGTGCTGCTAGAAATGGTCACTTACGGCCGAAAAACGCCGAAGGTTTGATGCTGCTAGTTGTATAAGAGCCGTCATAATTCGTCATTCTGAGGCTAGGCATCGTCTCCAGATCATTGCATGAGGTAACCTTTTCTGGTGCCAAAGAGCAGGAAGTCATCACACAACCCGCGAGAACGTAGGTTTTAGTCCAGTGTCGGATCTAATAAAAAGCTTTAGAACCTCAGAATAGTAGTACAGAAACTGAGTATCGAAAAATGTCTGTTCGATTCGTACCACTAACTGTAGAAAGAAATAAAATAATTAAAACACCGGCATAAGTTTATTTGGCTTTCCCTGTTCTTAATCAGGTCGCCTTTCCCCGCTGTCCGTACAAACCGAGTTTCCATTTCTCTGACTTTTTAAAAATATTCCCAGAGGGGGTGAAGATAAAACGCATAATAAAATATAACTCATGGGATAGGATTATAAAAAAAAAATCAGTAACCCATTCTTTTAGGTTTTAATTGAATGGAAAAATTGTGACTGACAGGGCAGAATAAAAAAGTTGTGTTAATGGCTTTGCCTTGGTGAACATGTTTTATAAAGTAGAACATACAACTTAATTTACAAATCAACAATACACAGATATGCATAGATTTCATTTGATAAGGGACATTCCCGGCTCTCGCTTGGAGTGCTGGGGTTAGCCTCTGCATGTTGAGGGGGGGTGTCCCTGTGTGGAGAGTCTAGCACTATGCAATCACCAGACGCTTTAGCTCGTGTGTGTTCATAGAATAATATTATTGTTTTACATGCCTGAGTTTCCTCCCTCGTATGACCTGTAAAACCTCAGCAAGTTGAAACATGTCCAATCCAAGTATAATAAACTAGTAGTTTTAAAAACTTACCCCAACTAGTAGAACTCTAGACTATCTTCTCCATAGAATTATCTTTGGCAACTTGAGTAAAAGACGCCTCGAAAACTATGCGTCCCAGGGTAATATTTCTAGTATAGCAATCCCTTTGTGACTTTTGGAGGTTAGATCCTGTAGAGTCCGGTTTCCGTATAAAGGTAATAGTTTTTTCCTATGCTGATAGTTATTCAGAAGGAGTTCCCGAGTACTGTTTTTCTGTCCGGAGGGTCTGAGAAATTCAGGTAATCCTTAATTTCTATTGTCTATTTCCAGGATTCTTAAGTCCGTCTGTCCCTATCTTTTGACGATTCTGTAATATTGCAGTTTGGGGTTTAAAGCCTCCGAAGCTTGCTGGGTTTTAATATTTGACATTTTTCAGTGGCCCATGCGCACACACCCTGGCGTGTTCCGACAAAAGTTTTCAATCTATATGAATGTATTTATTTTTCCGATATTTATCATATGATCCCATTCATGACAGCAATGTAGGGGGGTCCGGGGTGTCGAGATTATTTGAGCCTTATCTGCTTTCCCCCGTGTGTTGGTGTTTAACATATCGTTATTTTAAAATGGAATACAACATGAACCCGTTATATGGAGCCCATACTACTTCCGTTACCTCTTAAATAACCTTTCATTTAACGATTTGTAATCCCGCCTCATGATTCGTGTCCATCCTAATTTGTTTATTCCCCATGCGGCTATCTTGTACTAATTATACAGACTATGTTTTGACGGAAAGTGATTAAAAGCATGTTATCAAAATATGTGCTTGTCCTGGTCCCCAGGAAGGATCAGCTGCGCCATATCGTCATGAAAACAATTCAGGTTCGTTCTTTATGTATTTCCTTCTCCGTCACAGTGTCTAAACGCATTTTGTAGCGAACAGTGCCCTATACGACTTTGTCTAAATAAAGATTAG